>PVIC010026070.1:0-24795 GCA_004025085.1 Thryonomys swinderianus
TACAGGTGTTCATGCCAAAGAGAAGATCCAGGAATTGTCTATCTGTGATCTATTGATTTCACTTATTAGTATATCCTCCAGATGTCTCCATTTGCACCTAAATGGATCAATCTTGTCATTCTTTATGGCAGAGTAATACTCCATTTTGTAAAAAAAAAAAAACACATCTTCTTTATCCACTCTCCAGTTGATGGACATTCATGTTGTTTCCAAGACTGAGCTATCACGAACTGAGCTGCTATGTACACCCTTGTTAATAGCAGCTCAGTTCGGGATGGGACCCTTTCAAATGCCGCAGATCACTTATATTGCTATCAAAGTAAAAAAAAAAAAAAGCAAATGGATTCATGCCTTGCAAGTGAAGCTGGCACCTCAGCACTAGACTGAGATTTCTACAAACAACATGAAGACTAGTTTTCAAGAGTAACCTGCTATTAATGAGCTCAACTGAAAGGAAGTAGTCCTATGAGCACTGTTATTAGGGCTGACTCACTGTTCTATTCCAACCTTATTTCAATTACTCTAGTAATCATATTTTACTTGAAAATTGACATTATTTGTTATACCATGTTTTTTTTCCCATCTCTATTCCCAGCAATAGCTCCTACAGTCATGTTTCCAGTCAACTGTAAATGACAGTTCCAATATAGACATAGCCTGGGTTTATAGGTCCAATAGTAATGACTATTGACAAAATAAAAATGACTCTATATTAGTTATTATTTTAGAAATTTTTAAGTAAAATTAATGAATAGGTGTCCAGAAACCCAAACCCTATATTTGACACAAATATGATTTTTAAATGGTTTGACTGTAAAGATGATATAGAAAAGTATCCAATTAATAGACAGAAATCTGGTCATTTATGGGTAGAGACTGCAGAAAATATATCTAATGGCACTCCATTAAGTTTGGGATACAAACGTTCTATAGTTCTGGCATAGTAGATGAGAACGGTAAATAAACTTATGATCTGTGTATATTCAGTTAACTATTATTATATTACAATTACTGGTTTGGACTGAGGTGAAAAATGGCCAAGTTCGTGAGATTGTCCTTAAGACATAAAACTACTAAAGATATGTATAATGAACACTGGAAATTTATCCCATGCCCTCCAATGTGTGGCATCCATGGGTGTCTTTGTGTTTTGTATCTGACAGAAAGTACTGTACTTAGTACAATCAAACAATTACTGAAGGGCCTCACTTACCCTATAAGTACACTGTTACTTCTTATGACTGATGAAGAGTAAGAGGATATTTTTAAGCCTTATGGGAAAACTCAGTTACAATTTTTAGTCTGTCGAGCTCCAGAGGTAAGGTACTCATTAGGCTTGGAAAGTGTAGAACCTCATTTATGAACTACAAAATGAAAGTCAAGTAGTTAATAATTTGAAACCAGGAATAATAAATACATCAAAGCAATTTATAAATTTAACACATGAGAAAAAATTGTGTATTGCTAATGAATCTGCTTTAATCATTCATCATTGGTATGTTCCACTTAAAGATTATTCCTCCAATGTAGATATTGTACTAATTTTTTTATTCATCCTATTGTAATTGATAATTGCTTTTTGTGTTTTATTGTGGACAGGCCAGATATTTAGACTATTGCAAACTGCTCAGAGAAAGGTAGAAATGGCAATGTAGAGAATTAGAAAATTATTTTTTATTAGAAGTAGTAACAGAAAATTATGATGGTTAATACAAATTTAAAGAAAAAACTGAATTTCCTCAGGGCAAAAGAAAGAAAGAATATCTCCCCTTCTGCTATCTTTTAGCAATTCTTTCAGAAAATTTAGGATTATAAATAAGATTTTAAGTAAATTTCTTGCCAGCTTTGCATCTCAAGAACATTTTTCTTGGAGACGAAGGAACCATCTCTTTTAAAAGTAAGATCAAAAAGGGTGATACTTCTTTGCCTGTGGAAATTTAGATCCAAGATGTGACTTCCTGCTTGTCAAAAACATGTGAGAAATTTTATTTTTCCTTTGGATAAAAATAGTTGATTAACATGCATATAATGCATTAACATACATATAAAATAGAGTAAGAATAAGAATTCTTTGTCTTTGCAATCTCCTTAGGTACTTGCCCATGATTTACCTGATGTAACAATAATACTAATACATTTTGTGAAGAGGTTCTCATGAATTGAGAGAAAACTTTAAGTTTAATCCTATTTTCCTGATGCCAGTTACCCACCTCAGAACTAAAGTTTTTCTCTGGAAACCCAAAGAAGGACCCAAAGCCTTGAAACACAGTGATCCATTGAGTTTTTTTTTTATTACAAACTACCAGTAGCTGCCCCCTTTTTCAGCTTTCTTAACCAAACTCTGCTGAACTAATGGTATTAATTATAGCTCTCATTTTCATTTTCAAAACATACTTAGTGCTCAACATACTAAAAACATCCTATGCTCTAGGATATATTCACACTTCAATTCAACCAGTTGAATTGTATGCTTCACATGATTTAATTTTTTTCAAATTTATTGGTGGCCACTTATGCTTATAGTTATGATTATAAATTATAATTAATGTTTATAAAAAACAGTAAAATATAACTGCACAGAAAAGGAGTTGTTTGTATAAAATAAGTTTTGAGCCAAGGATTTAATTCAGTGGTTCCAGCGCCTGCTTCACAAGCACAAGCTCACAAGTTTGATTCCCACTACCAAACAAATAGTAACAAACAAGTGAAGATTCACTGTATAAAACCAAGTCATATTATTTGGAAAGGCCTAATGACATTTAATGACCCATAGTGAAAAACTACCTTGTTATCCAGTATCAAGGAACACAAAAAGATGAACCCCATTTATCCATAAATAACTTCCTACAATCATTGTTTTCATTTTATTTTACTTTGTCTTATCTTGCAGTGTTGGGGACTGAGTGCAGGGACAACACATGGAGCTACAATGCTAGCTTGTTTTTATGTTTTGAGATGGAGTCTCATTAAGTTGCTAAGATACTCAAATAGACTAAAAGCTCATGCAATTCTACTGCCTCCACCTCCCAGAGCACTGGGATTAGAGGCCAGTACCACCATGCCCAGCTGCGTTTCAAAATCAATTTTGCTAGAGTACAACCCTCAGAGTAAAATACACCCACTTAAGTGTGAATTTAAGAATGATTACAAATGTGTAGACTTGTATATACCACAAGCAAGATTCAGAAACTTTCCATATAACAAAAAGTTCCTTCTAGCACCTGTGCTGTCTCTGCCACATAATAAGTCTCAACCACTGAACTATTCCCAGTCCCTATAGACAAATTTTTCTTGTTTCATCCAAATAGAATCAAACAATAGATATATTTTTTATCTTGTTTCTTTCACTCTACTTGGTTTTTTGTTTTGTTTTGGTTTGCTTTGGTTTGTTTGGGTTTTTTTTTCTTTTTTTTGGTTTCTGGGTTTTTTTTGTTTTTTGTTTTGCAGTACCAGGGATCAAACTCAGGCCCTTGTGCATCCAAGGTTGGCGCGGTACCACTTAAGCTAAATCCCCAGCCCTTCATGCTACCTGTTTTTAATTAATCCATGTGATTGCTTATATCATTAATCTGCTATTTTCCTTATAGCATAGTACTCTATTAATTATATGATCTTTTTTATTCATTTTAATATTGACAGATATTTTGGTTGAATTTTAGTTTGTGACTATAATAAAAAAAAACTGTCAACACTGTCACAAAAGTTACATTATGACCATATGTTTCCTTTTATTTGGAATGTGTACAGATATAAGTCGCCAAAATTCTGGGTAAAAAGGTAAGGACATGTTGATCTTCATAACAAAACTGCAAAAATAGTTTCAAAAGTACCTGTACCATTGCATACATACACAAGCAAGGGTTAAAATATCGCTCTACACTCTCACCCAAACTATAAATCATCAATGTCACTTATATTTTTGTTGTGGAGACAAAATACCTGACACCCAAAGTTAAATGAGGTAGTTCAGCCCACAGTGTGTAGAGGTTTTGGTCCATAGTAGGCTGCTTCCAAAGCAGGGAGCCATGACAGGAGAGAAACAGTCCATGGTGTGAAAAATAGAAGGCAGTAAGCAGCAGCAGCAGAAGCAAGCCTCCCTTTCCTGTTTATCCCAAACAAACTGTAAATCTTTTAGGTGGTGCCATCCACTCCCAGGGCGGGGCTTCTGTCTTTGGGAAATCCATTCAGGCACATCCAGAACTATGCTAATTCGAGCTGATGGACTAATTTAGTACCATGCACCCTTCATCCCAGTATCACACACCCTTGATCCAGCCCCTCTGAATATGCGGGGCTTTGGAGAGACATCTAGATACAAAGCCATAATAAGCAATCTTTTCAATTTTAGCCATCCCAGTGAGTGTAGGGTGTTATTTCATTGTACTTTCAATTCATATCTTTTTGTTAATCAATGATGGCCAGCAAATGTTAAAGTGTTTATTAGCGCATAACATTTTGTGATGTTTCTGCTCAAATCTTTTTCCCTCTTATATTGTGCTGCTTATCTTATT
The DNA here is from genome assembly GCA_004025085.1 of Thryonomys swinderianus. Lineage (NCBI taxonomy): Eukaryota > Metazoa > Chordata > Mammalia > Rodentia > Thryonomyidae > Thryonomys > Thryonomys swinderianus. The sequence goes on from PVIC010026070.1 coordinate 4,512, forward strand.
AAAATGAAGCTATTCATATAGACTGTACACATATACTAAAAATATGAGGTATGATCAAAAACATAGTGAATAATTAAACATTCTGATATACTTATGCGACTGTGCTTGCCACTTCTAAAGTGATTTTGAAAAATCTTTTTTCAGTTAATTTCTGAAGTGTAGCAAAAAATATGGTGAATGCTGTAGCCAAGTCCTTCATTAAAAATCCAGGTCCATAAAAACATCACAATGTCCCCTCATCCACCTCATTCTCCAGAGATGACACAGTATGACTTCTGGCTCTTCCCAAAGTCAAAATGGCCATAACAGGTAAACACCTTAAAGAAACAATTCAGGACACCAAGGCAGCCATGTCAGCACAATAGAAAGTATTCATGAAAGAAGATTTTTAGAACCATTTCAGATACTGGCAGGAAAAATGGGATAAGTGTGCTTGGAGCAAGGTGGAGAATTAGAAGATGAATTAATGGCAGTGTGTCCTTTACTGTAAAAAAACTTTAAACTTTTATCCTATTTTTCAAGCACACCTCATGTTGCTCCCTATGACTTCATTTCAATTTTCAAAAGACCAAATTGTTCTTTATGATTAGTGCAAGACAATAAACATTCTCCCCCCGTGGATTCTTTTAGAAATTTAATATGGTTTTATGTTTATCTCTATAATTTGTGTATATTATGACAATGGTCAATATTCATTTTCACCATATGGTCCAATTGTTCCATTATCATCTGCTGTAAAAACTATTTTTTCTGCAATGAGTTACTATGGAAGTTCTGTGAAAAATTATTCAACATGTACTTCTAAATTAATTTCTTGACTCTATATTTTGTCCTATTTCTCAAATTCAAAATATACTTTGGGACAAAGACTATTACCAGTGAGGCACTGGGAGCACAAACATACAACCTTGATTTGTAATGTTTGCTGACTGCTAAGACAAAATCTCCAACTACTGTCAATTTTAATGTACCTTAACCTGTAAAATTAAGCTGGCTCTGGGCCGGAGATTTAGCTCAGTGGTTCCAGCACCTGCCTCACAAGCTCAAGGTCCTGAGTTCGATCCTGGAAACCACATACAATACTGGGTGTGGTGACTAATGCCCACCAGCCATCAATACCACATACCACAGTGCCGGGCGTGGTGGCTCAAGCCTGTAATCCCAGCAATCGGGAGGCAGAGGCAGGAGGATTGCTGAGTTCAAGGCTTGCCTGGGCTACATAGTGAGCTCAGGGCCAGCCTGAACTACAAAGCGAAACTGTCTCAAAAAAAAAAAAATCACAGTGATGTACTGTCTGTGGTCCAAACTCTATAAAATACCCCTTTCATATATTGTATCCATTTTTCTACTCATTTATGACTGAAGAGAAGATTTGTATCAATTATTCCATCATGACCAGTTATGTCTCCCTGACTGGATGTATAGCTTACTGAAGGATAAAAAATTTTATTTTTTATAATATAACGGTACCTCACTAATTTGTTAAGTAGCTGAGGCTGGGCTTAACTTTGTGACCCTTGTGGATCAGTCTCCTAGCCTCTTAGAATTACAAGCATGCTGCACCATGCCCATCTAAAAGCCTCACTCTTAAATATGAGCCACATGCCAGCATACATTTGAGGACAAACTCTGAGTTCTAAAATGTATGATAGTTAATGTGAAATAGGAAGAAAATGTTCAAAGGGAAAAGGGGGGCAGGGCCTAGTAAAGAAGGGAAAGAAGACAATTGATGGTATGAAAAAGGGAAACAATGCTTATGTATACAGGGGATGGGGAGTTGTAGGGAGGGCAGGGGAATGAGAAAAAATAAGAATCAAAATATGTCATGTACAGTACAAACTCTCAACTTTGAATGTGATCATAATATATATATATATATATATATAAAATGTACCAATAAAATAAATGTTTTAAAAGTGAAATTTGTAAGAAAGAGACAATGAGGAAAACAAAACAAAAACATCTGAAGCTATTAGTAATTAATACCTTTAGAGGGAGAGAAAGCTAGTCTATCCATTAAATAAGAAAAATGCTCTAAGAATAGGAAAAGTCACAGAATAAGAAGTTCTTAGATATTAAGTATAGGTATATGTAATTGTGCTCACATGGATAAGAAAAAAGTTGAAAAAACTTCTCAAGAAATTACAACAAAAATACAAAGAGATGGACCACAGAAAGGAAATAAAATACAGTGTTAGTCCAGGGTATTCAACATGCAGCAGGGATTTCAGGGAATGGAGGAAACAAAGAGAAGCAGATTAATTCAAGAAAATATCCTCCATGTGAGGGTCACAACTTCATAGATTTAGAAGACCCAGCACAACAACTAGTACAATATAGAGTGAGACACATCATGAAACTTTCGAACAGTGAGAATGGAGAGGAATTGTCAAAATCTTTCAAAGAGAAAGAACCTACAACACATAATGGATTATTAAAGAGAATAGCAAAGTTCTTGACAGCAACACTTCAAGGTAAAAGCAGAATGTGATGCTTTCAAAATTCTGTGCAAAAATGGTTTTTAACCTAGAATTCATGCCAAATATAAAGATAAAGACATTTTCAGACATGCAAAGTCTCAAGAAATAAAAGATGAACTCCACCAGAAACAAGAGCATAAACCAGAAAGCATGAGACCATAGTGGCCTGCAGACAGAAACCGCATAGAAGAAAAAAATCAAGTTCTTTGATGATGATGGAGGGAACTGTAGGATGACAGCAATACAAAAGACTGCAAGAGCAACCAATCCAAACTGAATCTCGATAAGAGGGAGCTTTAGGACCATATCTTCAAGGAAAAAAAAATAGAATGGACAAATTACCTTTGTAGCTGCCTGTATTAAGAGCTTAAAACTCTAGTTGAATTTAAACAGGTACATAGAAAACAGCCAGGTCCAAGATTTAGCTTAGTGGTTCTGGTGCCTTCCTGGTGAGCACAAGGTCCGTGGTTCGATCCTCAGTAATGACTCATAATAATACCTGGTGACTCACGCTCACCAGAAGTCAGTAGCACACACATGCCACAGTGCCAGGCATGGTGCCTCACACCTGTAATGCCAGCACTCAGGAGGCAGAGGCAGGAGATTGCTGAGTTCCAGGCTTGCCTGGGTTGCATAGTGAGCTCAGGGCCAGCCTGAACTACAAAGCAAGTCCCTGTCTCAAAGAAAAAAAAAGAAAAGAGCCATTATTAATGAGTTCATTATCAATTCCAAAGAAAAATAATTTACAGGGAAGAAAATATTATCATATACACTACATACTTAACAATATTGACATAGTAATAATACAAAATACTAAATGCTGATTTCAGCACATATTAGGAAACTAAATCATCACACTAAATAATATGAAGTCAATGAATGTCTGAAAGCTAAAATCAAAAAAGGCAACAAAGCATTATTTAGAAATATGAAAAATAAAAGCAGAAGAAATAACTATGAAAACAGAAATCAGGGAGGGTAAGGACAGATAACTGTTGCTTTTACATATGTCCTTGTAGAATGAGTTGACTTTCTATACTGTAAGTACATATTACCTTCATAAAAAGTTAAATTTAAAAACATCTTTCTGAAACTATTTCAAATTTTGCTTTGGATGCAATATATCCAAAACACAAAGTTTCTTTTGCTGTGCAGAAGCTTTTTAATAAGATGAGATCTCATTTGTTGATTTCTTCTGCTAGTCTTCATGCATGATAGATATTGTGAAATAGTAAATATTCAAAGGGAAATGGGATTTAGGGTAATTATGAGGGGAAAGAAAAAATGTGATGGTAAAAGAAAGGAAACAAAGCTTATGTATTAGGGGTGTGAGGGTTGTAGGATGGGTAGGGGAAAGGGATAAATGAGAATTAAGTCATGTCATATACTGGTACAAGTTCTCAGTTTTGAGTGTGATCATGATATCTATATATAATGCACAATAAAGATTCAAATTTTTAAAAACACAAACTTTTTTAGATTGATTACTAGATATTTCATTTTTTGGATGCTATTGTGAAAGGAAGTGATTTGCTGATTTTTTTCAGTGAGTCCATGTATATAAAGGCAACTGAATTTTGAGTGTTGACCTTGTATCTAGCTATGCTACTGAATCTGAAAATTAAGTCTAGCAGTCTTTTGGCTGAGTTTTTAGGATCTTCTATATAAAGTATCAAGTCATCTGCAAATAGTGAGTTTAACTTCTTCCTTAACTATCTTTTTTTCTTTTACTTCTTATCTTATCTAATACTATGAAAACTACAACATTCTGAAGAGGAAAGTCAAAAAAGATATCAGAAAATGGAAGAAAGTTGCTTGTTCCTGAGTAGGAAGAACCGATATCATCAAAAGGCTACACTGCCAAAACTACTGTATAGATTCAATGCAATCTCAATTAAAATCCCAACTGCATATTTCACAGACCCAGAGAAAATAATCCAAAAATTCATCTGGAACTACAAGAAACCAGGAATAGCAAAAACAATCCTAGGCAGCAACATCACGGCAGGAGATATCACAATCCCCAACTTGAAACTATACTACAAAGCCACTGTGATAAAAACAGCATGGTACTGGCAAACCAACAGCATCAAGAATCAGTGGAACAGACTAGAAGATCCACAAACAGCCCCAGATAAACTAAGCAACCTATCTTTCACAAAGGAGCCAAACATCTTCAATGGAGGAAAGATAGCCTCTTTAACAAATGGTGGTGGAAAAACTAGGTTTCAACATGCCAAAGACTGAAGCTAGATCCATCTCTTTCACCATGTACTAAACTAAAATCAAAGTGGGTGAGAGACCTAAATATTAAAACATAAACACTAAACCTGCTGGAAAATAGGTTAGGTAAAACTCTTGGAGACAATGGTATAGGAAAAGACTTTATGACCAAAACCTCAGCAGCATGAGAACTAGCAGAAGGAATTAACAACTAGGACCTCATCTTACTAAAAAGTTTCTGTATAGCAAGAGAAACTACCAAAAGAGCAAAAAGACAACCTAATGTAAAGACCCAATACAGAAACGGGTATCTGAAATGAACATTTTTCAGATGAAGAAGGAAAAACAGTTTAAAAAACATATGAAGTGCCGGGTGTGGTGGCTCACACCTGTAATCCCAGCACTCAGGAGGCAGAGACAGGAGGATTGCTGAGTTCGAGGCTTGCCTGAGCTACATAGTGAGCTCAGAGCCAGCTTGAACTACAAAGCGAGACCCTGTCTCAAAAAAATAAAAAAATATTTGAAGCAATGCTCAACATTGCTAGGCATTCAAAAGATGCAGATGAAAACACTGAGATTTCATTTCATTCCCGAAAGAATGGCTGTTATCACAAAATCAACCAACAAGAAATGCTGGTAGGGCTGTGGAGAGAGAAGAACCCTTCTCCACTGTTGGTGGGAATGTAGACTGGTGCAACCACTGTGGAGATCAGTGTGGAGATTTGTTTTAAAAACTACAACTCAAGATCCCATTTAACCCAGCTAGGTATATATACAAAAGAATCGAAAGAATCAAACCCAGCTATATATTTATTTATTTATATTTTTATATATATTTATACACACACACACACACACACACATTACAAATGACCAGAAGTTCCCCATATCCAGGCCCTTTTTACTCTCTTAAGCTTTTTTTTTTTTTTTTAACAGTACCAGGGATCGAACTCAGGCCCTTGTGCATCCAAGGTTGGTGCGGTACTACTTGAGCTAAATCCCCAGCCCTGGGCCCTTTTTACTCTCCACAAGAAACCTTCTTTCTATTCTACTCTCTCCTCTCTCAAAATTCTTCTCACTGTAGAGGTAAAGGAGCTCTAGAATGTATGTTAGTTTTGTAGAATGGGAAATATCCAAAAGGAGTTTAGTATGGGAATGTAATGAGGGGAAGGAATAAATATGATTCGGAAAAAAATAAAAGAGTATGTATATAGGGGGTGGGGAGGGCGTGGGTAGGCAGGGATGTGGACAAAAATGAGAATTGACCTGTGTCACATATTGGTACAAACTCCCCAATGTTGTGTGTGATTGTGAGCTGTGTATATAATGTACCAATAAAATTTACTGAATAATGCAAAAGAAATTCTTCTCCTTAAACAAAAACCTCCTATACCCATTCCCAATGCAAGAACATTATGCCTTAACCACTCTCTACCCTCTTCTATTGCTGAAATTTTTCTGCTGACAATCTCCTGCCCTATCACCTCCCGCTTCCTCAACAACCTCAAGACCTATAATCCTCCGAAATGGCAGCTCCTCCCTCTTTTAAATTCTTCTCCTCTTCTCCAACTTCTGGTATCCCACCCTCCTCCTCTGGCCAAGCCCCCTCCTCAAACCTTCCCCTTTCTCCTCCTCAGACATGCTTTCACACTTTTTTCTCCACCAGTACCTCCCCAAACTATTTCTCATCACATCCTATCCCTTTATGAGATAGCAGGTGTGGAGGGCCCCATTGGCCTTCATGTTTCTTTCTCAATTGTTGATCTAGAACATTTCCAACAAGGAATAGGGGCCTTTTCAGAAAATCCCAATAAATTCAGGAAAGAATTCCTCCTACTCAATATATGACCTCACTTGAGATATTTACCTTATCCTCTTATCCACCCCTACTGGTGATGAAAGGGGGCATATTTGGCAGGCAGCTGAAAATTACACTGATGAGCTCCACTGCCAATGCACTGACATGCACACAGGGGCAACTCAAGTGGTTGCCAGGGCTAAACGACAAAACCCCAAGTGGACATAACATCTTGATGACTCTGGTAGGGCAAATCTCAGTCATATCGTTACTTGCATCCTTGAAGAAATAGGGAAAAAATAAACACTCAACTATGAGTGCCTCATTGAAATCTCCTGGGAGCAAACAAAGACACATCCCTCTTTATGAAATGCCTTTTAGAGGCCATGAATAAACACCCAAATACCCTCCCTAATTCTCCTGAAGGTTTCATTCTTCTACACCTCCACTTCATCTCCAAAATTTATACTGACATCCCCAGAAAGCTCAAAAAAATTAGAAAACCAACCCCAAACACCACACAAGGAGCTCATAGTTATTGCCTTTAAAGTTTTCAACCAGTGAGATGAGAAACAGAGACTGTAAAAAAAAAAAAAAAAAAAAACTAAATCCAAATATAAAATCCTGGCCTCTGTATTTCAACCCCCTAAGAAAAAAAACTCACCAAAGACCCTACCTCACATCTGCCCAGCACCTGTTTTTGCTGTGGCAATCCAGGCCCCTAGACAAAAGCTTTCCCTAATTCCAGGCATCCTCCAAGCCATGTCAAAATCGCATACAATGAGGTCACCAGAAAGTGGATTGCCCTCTGCGGAAATCAGTCTCTCTCCTGAATTTTCTTCCTTCCAGGCAACTTGATAATTCTGAAGAAGACCTAGTGGCCCTCATGGCCTTATATTCAGCTCCCAATTATTGTGACTTGAGTCCCAAGGCCCCTCCATGATGTCAGCAATGGATCCATGGATAGCAAGGTAGTGGCCAGAAAATAGATTTCATTTCGAGCCAAAAGAAGGGCCAGCCTCTCTATTCTTATTGAATATTTGGGCCCTTTGCTCATCTGCTCTATCTTGGTTGTTGGAATGAAGTGCCCAATAGAAATGTCATCTGAGTCTCCACCCTAAGGCCATATACTTTTCACTCACTTTCTTGATGCCCTCCAACTATCCCATACTCCTTCTAAGAGATATCCTCCATCTCCTGGAGGAATGTGTGTAGGTGTGTGTGTGTGTGTGTGTGTGTGTGTATTCCACCGTTCCTTCTGAGCCCTGCCTTATCCTACCAGTCATACTCCCTAACGAGATACCCACTCCCCACATACACACACTGAAGTGGTCCAGATTATCAAATCACAAGTTGATTCTATTGATTGGGACACAAAACTCTTCCATGGCCGCACATCACCACCTGTCAAAATATACTGGAGCTGTCACAGTCGATCAATACCCCTTATCCCCAAAGGCTATCTTAGTCCCCAGCCCATTATCAGTCACCTTCTTAAAGCCAAAATTCTCGTGACTACCCATGTCCCCACAATGCTCTCATCTTTCCTGGGGGCAGGGCAATTGCTCCCTTCAGATTAGCTTAAGATCTCTGAAGGACTAATGAAGCTGTTCTCATTCACCCAGTGGTCCCAATCCCTACACCCTCTCTCCCATATCCCCGCATACACTAAATATTTTACTGTTTTAGACTTCAAAGACACCCTTTACTATTTCTCTTAGCCCTGATTGTCAACAGCTTTTCACCTTTACCTAGACAGATTCCATATCTCTGTTCATCCAACACTCACATGGATACTTCTTCCCTAGGGATTTTGCGATAACTTGCACTTCTTTGGTCAAGCATTACAAAAGAATCTCCAATCCGTCAACTTTACCTGTAGCTGCCTACACCAATATGTTCAGGACTTTGCAAGCTCTGAAAAAAAAAATGACTCTATATCTCATACTATCTCCTTTCTACATTCTTGGGAGAAAAAGGATACTGTGTCTCAGAACACAAAGCCCAGCTGATACAATAGTCACCTTGGCCTTCATCTCACCCCTAGCACTTGCTGCATACCCCACTCTTGAAAACAGGCTTCTAAAAATGTCTTCCTTTCTACACCACAAAATGAGATCTCCTTTTCTTCTTGGGATTTTTAAGCTATTTTGGACTTTGAATTCCAAAATTCTCATTCACTGAAAACTCTTCTATGATGCTACCTATGAGATCTCCAAGATAAAGTATCAGAAACAGATTTTATTCCCATGCCTTTTTGTGTTCTCAACAGGGCACTCCTTAAGGCTCTTGCTTTGGCCTTATCCAATCCTAATAAACCTTTCATTCCATTTTTAGCCAGCAAGAAGGGACAAGCATTGGGGCTACTTGCACAGCCAGTAGGAGAGTCCATCCAACATATTGCCTATTTATCCAAACAGCTTGACCTTGTAATAAAAGCTCTACGTGTCTGTTTAGAAGTCTTAGGATCAGATGCACTCCTTACTCCTGAGTCCCAAAAGATTAGTTGACATCAACCCCTACAGGTTCAGTTTTGACACAACCTCTCCAACCATCTGAGCCACCATCATGCTTTAACCCTTCTCTCTGGTCTGAGTTCAGGCCATACACACTCAGCTCTTAAAATCCTCAGTTAACTTCCACCAGCCATTTATCCTAAACCCTGCCAATCTCCTCCAAATATCTGACTGGCCAGACTCCACCCCACCACATGAGTGCACTGACCTGACCTCCCTGATTTTACTCTCATCTGCCTGGATCATATAAACTCAGAATATATTCCAAGGTCCACTGACTGGTTATTTATGAATTTGCTTTACAGACCACCTCCTCTCAGGCAGTATATCCCATCACTGAAAGCTATCATGATAGACAATCATCTCTCCCAAGGCAGCAGCCCTCCCCACAGGGACAACTTCATAGCAAGCAGAACTCATTGCAGTCATTAAAACTCTTATTCCTACAAAGGAAAAACATTAATATTTACACAGACTCCAAATATGCATATAATGTCCTACACTCTAACACCAAACTCTGGCATGAAAGGGAATCCTAATGGAAAAAACTACCCCCATACAAAATGGGCCCCTAAGTCAAGACCTTCTAGAAGTGGCTCTTCTAACCCACAGACCTGCAGTCATTCACTTCAAGGACCATCAAAGGCCTAATGGGATAAACAGCTCAATACATCATTTGTGGAAATAAGGCTGATAAAGTAGCAAAACTGGCAGCTACCAATCTTCTCTGCATTTTCTACTTCTTTTCCCATCTTATGCCTTCCTCCTCACCCCCAAGAAATAACTCTACTCAAAGAACAGGAGCCACAAGAGGAACAGTGGTGGTTTCTTCATGAAAAATCAGTCCTTCCTGAAAGGTTGCAAAACAAATTCCTTTCCTCTTTCCATGGCCAGCTCCATGCTAGATCATTTGTTCTACCTCAGTTCCTACAGACTCACATCCATCTCACCCCCAGTTTTAGGACCTCTCACAAAAGATTATTGCCCAGTGTTGCATGTACCATAGCACCAATACCCAGAGCAACCACAGACCTCCCTAGCATTAATTTTGTAAATCCCTCCTCAGCACTGACTGGCAAATAGACTTTACTCACATGCCTATAGTAAAAAACAAAGATACCTCCTTTTCCTAGTTGACTTCTTCTCAAGATGATTACAGGCCTTTACTAAATCAAAAAAAAGATCCTTCACAGTAGCACATATCCCACTCACTGAAAGCATTCACCACTCCAGATTCCCAACCTCCATCCAAATCAATAGTGGACTTGAATTTATTTCACAGATCATCCAACAGATAGCCTCCTTTCTAAACATAACCTGGAAGTGCCACACCCCATATAGACCCCAATCCTCAAATAAGGTCCAAGAGGCTAATTGCTTTCTTTTTCTTAATTGAATTCTATATTGGTACATTCTATAGACAGGTCACACTCAACAGGACAATCACACTCAACATTGGGGAATTTGTACCAGTATATGACACAAATTAATTCTCATTTTTACCCATATCCCTACCCACCCCATAACCTTCCACCCTCTACATACATGCGCTTTCTTTTTCTTTTCAAATCATATTAATTGCCTTCTTAAACAGAGCCTAACCAAGTTTTCCCTCCATGTTCCCTTAGATGAGATTAAACTCCTACCCTTTTCGGATTCAGTTCTTTTCCCCACAAACCTCTTCTGCTCAGCCCCTTTGAGATTCTACAGAAGTCCCCTCATTGCCTTCACAGTCGCTACTGCCAATTCAAGCCTACACTCACTTGTTTTAAATTCCTTGCTTCGCACCCTTAGGCATCTAGTTTGGAACTGTGCTGACTCTACCCTCCCAGAACCTTCCAACAGCCTAGTTACTCTCACCTCTCTGTCCCTATGGTCTGGAGAGTGAGTATATATAAAGGTCCCCAGCACCTCTCAGGGATTAAAACTAAGATGAATGGAGCCCTCCCAGGAATACTGACCACCTCAATAGCATCAAAATTAAAAGGTTAATCCTTCTGGGTCCACTTCTCTCTACAAAGGGCTCCCTTCTTCCTGTGCACACCAATCAGACCCGGATCCCTGAAGATCATCAAGCTGCCTCCTGTGACTGAAGAGATCAAAGACACAGCAAGGCAGCACCATAATTCTATCTCTTCATAACTTTGCCTATTTCTTGACTATACTAATAGAATAATTTCACCATTATTTGCTCTCATCCTCCTTAGACACAATAATCCAAGACCTATAGCTTCCAGGAACCCTCTCAATCTTCTCCCTAGGAAAAAAAAAAAATCACTACCTTTACTTCCTGTGTCCTTTTGCTCCAGTCCTTTTTTTTCCCTTTACTATTCCTCTTAATCCTTGACACAAAAGCACAGACCCTTCTGAGATGCCTCAGTAAGACACACTGAAATAGTGGAAGTGTCCAACCACCAGGCCAAATTTGCCCCCATCTTTCTTTCCCAGATGGCAGACTCAATAAGCCTTGCTCCCCTTGGAACATGGGCTACATTTCAGCAAGACCACCAACCGCAGGAGCATAGCTGTAGCTTAAGAGTCTGCCATCAGACTCCAGGGCACCCTAACGGGTATCAGGGAGGTCTTAAAAGCTCAGCAATTGCTGCAACAGCCACAACTTCACCTTCCTCAAACCTGCTCCTCTGTGTTCTTCTTGAATCAAACAAGATAATTTTATCCCACTCAGTTCTTTTGAACCCCTCCCTCTGCAAAACAATGATCCCTCTCTTTCCACTTTCTGATCGCCACTTTAACCCTCTAGGAAATTTATTATGAGAACCTATATATAATTCCTTCCAGGGGAGTCTAAACTCTATCACATCTGAATATTACCAAAACTTGGGGAAAGACCCCCTGAAAGACACTCCCCTAGCCTATGGAGGTATCCCAAAATGGAAATACCTCAATATGCCTCGTGGCAGAGACTTTCCCAATGAAAAATTCACTAGTCTTAGATAAGAGAGCCCTGACGTATTACAACCAGCCTCACCCTTGTCCCCCCAAAAGCTCCAAGGTTTAGCTTTTTCCTCTACATATAGCACAAATTGCACGCAGCCACACATTTTATTTCCTAGTCCACCCCCAGATCTCCTCCTGAAGTCCCAATTTGATCTCATGGGATGCTTTTTTCTAGATATGGGCATCTTTTTGATATACAAAGACAAGGCATATATTTGCCTGTCTGCCAAGTGGACTGGAACCTGTACACTAGACCTCCTTACTCCCACCCTTTCCTTGGCAACATCTATCTGATCAATCTTTCCCTGTACCCCTCATAATCCATGTCAGGGCACAACGTGCCATACAACTAGTCCCCTCAATGACCCCCTGGGAATAATCACAAGAACTGGAACAGGATTTGAGGCCCTAGTAGTCTCTCTTTAAGAGTTCGCCAGCTGTTAAAATAACTCATTTAAGGTCTCAAAGAATTTTTTGACTAACTGAAACACCTAGACTCCCTGGCTCCAGCTGTCTTGCAAAACTGTGGGGGATCGTGATCTTCCAGTAGCTTCACAGAGTGGCATAGGTGCCTTATTCCAAGAACAATTTTACTTTTATAACAACAAATCCAGTCTCATCAGAGACAGAATAAAATGCCATCATGAACAGGCTTCAAAATTCCTTAAAGGAGCCGGGCATGGTGGCTCACGCCTGTAATCCCAGCACTTGGGAGGCAGAGACAGGAGGATTGCTGAGTTCGAGGCTCGCCTGGGCTACATAGTGAGCTCAGGGCTAGCCTGAACTACAAAGCGAGACCCTGTCTCAAAAAAAAACATTTTCCTTAAAGGATGTATGACAGATTTTGTAAAACAGAAAATAGTCAAAGGGAATGTCGTGGGGGAACATAATGAGGGGAGAAAATAAATATGATTCCAAAAGAAAAAAAAATAGCATGTATATAAGGGGTGGGGAGCTGTGGGTGGGTAGGGTTATGGGTAAAAAATGAGAATTAACTGTCATATACTGGAACAAATTCCCCAATGTTGAGTGTGATTGTAAACTGTATATAAAATGTACCGATAAAGAATTCAATTTTTTAAAAATTCCTTAAAAGATCTTCCAATAATCTACTTCCCCTTCTATCCCTACTATCCCTCATGGTCCCCTTACTGTTTATTATTCCCTATATAATTAATGTATTCCAAAGATTTTTTTCAGAGACAAACAACAACCATCTCCCAGGCAACTACTCAAGAACACATCCAAATGGCCTTCCTTTTCCTTCCCCAGAACAAAAACAAAAAGGAAACCTCTTGTCACCCCTGCTCAGGAGGAAATATCAAAAAAAAAAGAAAAGAAGAATGATGATTTTCTTATACCCCTTAAATCTAGGAATGATAGACCCCAGGCAGGGACACTAATAGTTTGAATGAGCCATCTGCTGTCTTAGAGAAACATAGGTTTCATTTTACTTAGGTCATATAGGATATGTCAGAAGGTCACAGAGGACATGTCAACAGGTTACAGATGACACAACAGCAAGCCACAAGCTGTTTCTCTGACAGACCCCATCAAAAGCCCACCAAACACTGGGCATGGTGGCTCACACCTGTAATCCCAGCACTCGGGAGGCAGAGACAGGAGGATTGCTGAGTTCGAGGCTTGCCTGGGCTACATAGTGAGCTCAGGGCCAGCCTGAACTACAAAGCGAGACCCTGTCTCAAAAAAAAAAAAAAGCCCACCAAACAACAATATAAAAAGCCTATTACCCTGTAAGAGATGCCTTGTCCTCTCCTCACACAGAGGGGGAGAGAGTGACCTCTCAGGGTTATCAATAAACTTGCTTGGGATGTTGAGTTCGCATTCCTCCTTCCTGCTCATGCTCCAAACCATATCAATAAGAAGGTCTTTACTATATTGTTTACTCCTTTTTTGCCACTCTACTTGCCTTAGCCCACCTTAAAAATACACAATTTACACACACACACACACACGCACAATTATTACTAGCCTAAGCTCTCACATGTTCCCTGTTTCTATATTTTGGGGTAACCTGTTCTTCCTGTTGCACTGTGCAATGTTCCTCCTAGATTCTGCAACTAGATCCATGCCTGTCTCAACCCAGTTAGGTCAGTCTAGCTGTAGTTCTGTCTTTCAAAGTTGGCCTCTTCCCATTTTAAGGTATAATCCCGGCTCTGCCTCTAAAGTATCACAGAATATATCTACCAGCCCTTCAGTTTCTTGAAGGCAGAAACATTCTTATTCACCATTTTTGTAAATTTTGGATGCACAAATTCATTATTAAAAAGCTGCATTTCACTTGGTTTAGCCTTAAGGTATGTAAGTAATTACTAGATTAATTTTTTAATTGAATTCTTTATTGGTACATTTTATTTTTTTTATTTTTATTTATTTATTTATTTATTTATTTTTGCTTTTTGAGACAGGGTCTCGCTTTATAGCTCAGGCTGGCCCTGAGCTCACTATGGTGCCCAGGCAAGCTGCCGCGAACTCAGCAATCCTCCTGTCCCTGCCTCCCGAGTGCTGGGATGACAGGCGTGAGCCACCACGTCCGCATTGTGGTATGCGGTGTTGATTGTTGGTGGGCGTGTCTCCACGCCCAGCATTATATGCGGTTTCCGGGGATCGAACTCAGGGCCTTGCGCTTGCAAGGTAGGCGCCGGAACCACTGAGCTAACCCTCCGGCCCTATTGGTACATTTTACATACAGCTCACAATCACACTCAACATTGGGGAATTTGTACCAGTTATGACATGAGTTAATTCTCATTTTTACCCATATCCCTACCCACCCACAACCCCCCATGCCTATATACATATGCTTTCTTTTTCTTTTTAAATCATATTCTTTCCTCTCATTCCTTTCCCCTACCACTTTCCCTTTGAATATTTACTATTTCACAAAATCTATCATATATTCCCAAATGCTATTATAGCAAAAATATACAAATTCAGTTTATCATAGGGTTTCTTTCCCAAGGCTGTGTTTTCAGTCTTGGGGGGGTGGGTCTTAAAATGCATATACCTAAGCCCTATACCTCCTTCTATCAAAGTGATTCTGAGGCTGTAGGTCTAGAAGGAATCTGCATTTAATATGAATATGAAAGTAATTCTGATCTTGAGGGTTCAGCAGACCACACTTGGAAATACCATGCCTACTAGCTTGTCAATAAAGCCCACATTAATCTACTTAAGTAATAAGAAATTATTTCAGTGCTTTGAAAAATATGTACCTGAAAGCTGGCTCTTCTCCTTTGGTGGCATTACATGCAAAGAGTAGGAAATCAAGTGCCAAACTTATGGCACTGTCTCTTTAAACAGTACCATTATTCTGAAAATGAAATTGCTTGCTTGCTTCCTTCACAAAGAAAAAGTTCCACTTGCTGTGGGAGTAAAAGGTGTTATGATTGCAAAATTTTTGTTCATCAAATTCCAATCCTTTCATATAGTTTTAGACAATGCTGTCTTTTAGCTGTTTTTACAGTACTTCAGATTCCTGAGGAGGTGGTTACAGTGTGGGCTACTGTAATTGTTATTTAGAGAATGAACAAACAGCATCGAAACTTAGAGCTGCTTCAAGGGACAGAGCAGTGGCCTCCCCAGCAATAGAACTTAGATTTTCTGAAGCTTCTGAGTCACCTAGAGCACAGACTATCTACCTCTCATAAAACCATGGAGAGTGAATTACTTGTAAAGTTCAAAAAGCAGAGTATGTTTCAAACACCCCTTAGGCTGTATTCAGTCCTCATTCTAGGCCCATAGGACCTGAAGCAATGACAGAAATACAAGGACTTATTTTTGGTTCTGATTTTTTACCAAGACCTTTAGTAAAGCATTTCACTCTTCTGGATTTTAGAATTAGAATGTCAATGGTAACCTCATAAGATGATCATGAAAAATTTAGTTTATGAAAATATGTAGCAGTGTCTTTCAGTAAACCACTGCAAGATTTATTCTGCGGTCTGTAGTCACTGTCACACCAGTCCATCAGCATCAATCCATCAATCAATAGCAATAGCAATGGGTCTCCATCCATCTTTTTAGCTCAGGGTAGCACAGTTTTCCAGTGGAGTTTATATGCCATTTGGTATGGTTGATCTTATGGACTAGGAGTAAGAAGATGTTAGTGTGTAGTCGTCTATTACCATTGTAAGAAAGAAGCAAGTGGGTTATGGATTTTAATACTAATTGATATTCTTTCTTAAAATCCTACTTTAATCAATTTATACATACAGTGTTTAAATGAGGTTTTAAAAGTAAGTAGAACAGAATATGGATTTACTTAACAGGTTAATTAAAATAAGAGTCTTGAAACTATAAGGGAAGCAAAGAAATTTTCTGAAAATCTGATAAATGTGTTCTGAACCTTCTCTCTCCTCTGGACAAAAACACATATACATCAGTTTGTATTCAGATTAGAAGGGTTTACAGATTCTCCACAGACTATCAACAAAATCCAGGCTAACAGCTCTGATGTGATATCATGGTTCATTGCTTTTTTTCTAGTGGATTAGGAATCCAAGGCCTAATCTGAGCCTAACCTAACACTGAGAATAACATGGAGACTTGTTGAAGTTTGTTAAAACCTCATAGAAGATTTGTGTAGGCTCCTTTCAAAAAAAAACACCCAGTTTCTTAAAAGAACTACATACTGCATAAATGAGTAGGTTTCCATGGTAAGATGATCAGGGACTCACTTTTATAGGAGTTTACTGAATTTGCTTTCCAGCTTCCATATATCAGGCAGAAGAAGGAGACAGGGTTAGAGGAACAGTCCAAATAAGATTTTTTTTTGCAGGGACTCCATTCAAATTGTAGGACTCATGTTATCCGTGTTGTTAAGTTTATATTGCAACTATGGTGGGAAATGCTTCTGCCCAACTGTCAGACATTACCTCTCAGATTCTCATTTGCTTTTTCTAATGGAGATTGCAGAATATCCATTTGCCAATGCTCCACTTCTTAGATAACAGGAGCAAAATTGTAAGATGTTTTTCTCAGGTAACAAGCAGCTGAGACAAGGATAAAATTGACTATGCACAGTAAGCGACAGGAATTAGTCAATGGGCAAGATACAAGCATAAACTATGCTCAGTTGGCTCCTATTATTATATTTTTTTAATTTCACTGAAGGCATTACATAGTCATAATCCATCTGCCACCTACAAACAGAGCTATGTTTTAAGGGTCAGAATGAAGCATTATTCAAAATTAAGGTAACAGCCTTGACCTTCCTTCAACAAAATATGAATATAATTATTCTTTCATAAGAGTCATCTCTACTGGCTCAATTTTTATGCTTAAAAATATGATTTTGATACAAAGCTAGTCCGGTCAGGAGTAAGAGACTGTGGCAAATAGTAAAACATGTAGCTCCCTCATATGATAAATGTGGTTTATATGCATGCCTTTCACTTTGTTAGCACAAATCTTTACCCTTACCAAGGAATTACCAAACATCAATGTACACTTTGTTATTTTTTCTAAAGAGACATGACATCCGGGGCATGGGGGATTAAGGTCAGTAATAAAGTGGAAAGAAAATGAATGATTTTTAAATTAATGGTTAAGCAATGAACTGAGATATCCAAGAAAAATTTAAAAAGCTTTAAACAGAACTTTCAAACTGAAACAATTCACCTTGCTATAATGGTCAACACACATGGGAAAGCAATTCCTACCTTAATGCCTACAGCAATGAGAACAAGAGAAGATACGCAAGAGGCAGGTTGCCTAGTCACAACATTTAAAGGTAAATACAAAATTATCTGTCAAATGGAAGGTTAGATTTTCACATTCGCAGGGTTTGGGCCTACATTTTGGCTCTTTTCTGGCTATATTTTCTTCCAAAAATACCCACTAGTCTTACAGCTTTAACAACATTGATATATCAGTTATAATTAAATTCACTTCTCCAACCTTAACTTCTTCTCAGACATGTATATTTAACTCCTTACTTAATTTCATTTCCCAGAGTAACCAAAATAATAAAAATAAGAATAAATATACATACAGAAAAGAATATGAGGATGGCATGAAAATGTTAGAACGGGAAAAAAACATAGAGTTGAAGTAATAAAGGGGAAAATATTATTTAAGAATCATAGAAAATAAATGGGAAAAAGACAAACATAAGTCTTTCCACACTAAAAATCACTTTAAGAATATATGTAAACTAAATTCACGTATTAAAAGACACAAATTTGGTAGTATGGGTTAAGTATGATTCATGTATATTTGGTCAGTAACTGACAGTTGGCATTCAAAACCACATACAAGTTGAAAGTAATAGGACAGAAAAATATATTCCAGGGAAACAATAAGTAAAAGACATTTAAGTAGGAATACTAATATTGTGGCAGACAAAATAAACTTCAGTTCATTATTTTAAAAGGACAATATATATTAAAAATGAGTAAAGCCATCAAGAAAATATAACAATTATAAATATATATGCACAAATAGACCCAGAATACATGGCAGCTTGGAAAGAGAAACAAACATTTCTACAATAATTATTCAAGACTTCAATATATCATTTTTAACTTCTTATTTATTTTATTCAACTTTTAGAATTGCATTAATACATGTTTGTAATTTTTAATTGAATTCTAAAAACATTATATCCAATAATAGCAAAAAGACACAATCTTTTTAAGTGCACATTCTTCAAGACAGATCATATGTCTATAAATTAAAAATGCCCATCAACTCCAGACTAGATAAAAATGTGTTCTTTTTATAAAATGGAGTATTACTCTGCCATAAAGAATGATGAGATTATCGCTTCTCAGCCTTTTGGCTAAGATCAAGTGAAGAATGATGAGATTGAAACATTTATACTCAAATGGATGTACCTTTGGGACATACTTATTTCATAAGTGAAATAAATAAGTCACAGATGTGCAAATATCATATATTTTCTCTGATATGAGAAACTGAAGCTACAAATGTGTTCTAGAATGCATGATTGATATTGTGAAATAGTAAATATTCAAAGGGTAATGGGGCTGAGGTGTAAATAATGAAGAAAGAAAAAAATTGATGGTTAAAAAAAAGAAACAATGCTTCTCTATACAGGGGTGGAAGGAGGTAGGATGGATAGGGGAAGGGGAAAAATGAGAATTAAGTTGTGTCATATACTGGTACAAATTCTCAATGTGGAGTAGAATTGTGATGTGTATATATATAATGTACCAATAAAATGTTAAATAAAAAATTAATTCTTAATACATTGTTAAGAACTGATATGCAAAGGACCTTCATCTGACCACAGAGAGGTAACAAATGAAATCAGTAACAGAAGGAAAAATAGAAAATTAATACATATGTGAAAATTAAACAACACACTCTTAAACAGGCAATAGGTTAAAAAAAAACTCACCAGGTAAGTCAAACAATACTTTGAAACAAATGAAAATGTAAAAACAACATGCCAAAAACTTATAGAAACTAAATGCAGTGCCATTTATCACTCTGTATCCCTTATAAAAGGAGCTGTATCTCAACATCAATAACCAAATATTCTAGAAACAAGAAAAATTTTAAAAGCATAAACCCAATCCTAACTGACAGAAGGAAAAGTTAATGTAGCAACAAATTAAATGTAGAATGGAAAACAAAAGAGCATCAATGAAGCCAAAAGGTAGATTATTAAAAGTCTAACACAATCGACAAGTCTCACACCAAACAAAAGACTATTTAAATCATTGTTTAAAGAATATTTAAATAAGAAATACAAGGGTGACACAACCCCAAATTTTGTATAAATAAAAAGGATTATAAGGTAGTATTATGAATGATTTCTGTTTATAAATTATCAAAACAATAAACTTACTGCAGAAGAAACAGAAAATTTGAATACATCTATAGCAAGGCAAGTAGATTGTTAATCAAAACCTTTCAAAGAAAAGTCTATAATCAGATGAATTCACTGGTAAATTTTACCAAATATTTAAAGAACTATTAGGCCAGGGATTTGCTCAGTGGCACTGCTCCTGCCTTGCAAGTACAAGGTTGTGATTTTGATCCCTAGAAAGAGGAAAAAAGAAAGAATGAGAGAAAGACAAAGAAAGAGAGAGAAGGACAGAAAGAAAGAAAGAAAGAAAGAAAGAAAGAAAGAAAGAAAGAAAGAAAGAAAGAAAGAAAGAAAGAAAGAAAGAAAGAAAGAAAGAAAGAGAAAGAAAGAGGGAAGATAAAGAAAGGAAGGAAGGAAGAGAAAGAAAGAAAGAAAGAAAGAAAGAAAGAAAGAAAGAAAGAAAGAAAGAAAGAAAGAAAGAAAGAAAGAAAGAAAGAAAGAAAGAAAG
>PVIC010026071.1:0-16665 GCA_004025085.1 Thryonomys swinderianus
TTGAAGACACTGATTTATACAAGGTACTCTAGATGTTCTGTTGTCAAACTAGCAACACCTCCTCTAGGGATTTAAAGTCTGTATACTATGCTCCTCAGCGAGGCACCATCTTATAGTCTAGCAAGGGCATTGCAAGAAGAGAAGTCACTCACAAGAAGAGAAGTCACTCTTAACTCCTGAACCACCAGGATAGATACATGATCTGTAAAAGTGACAAAGATGAGTTTTCATGAGTGCCTTTCTTAAATTAACCTAGGCTTTCAAGTGACAGCTTCCTGTGATTCCTGTTACTCTCAACTTTTCCAACACTAGGAATGACTTCTCTGACCTATGCTTTACCAGTCATCCCAGTGTTTTTGTAATTGTCCAATGTTTATATTCAATGGCCCCTTTCAATCTAACTTCCTGACCAAACTGACTGACTTGTATAATTTCAGTTGCTTTCCCAAAGTTTAGGATTAGTCAGAATTTGAACTCAGATCTGTCTTGATTTTGTGTGTGTGTGTGTGTGTGTGTGTGTGTGTGTATCACACACATATACATACACACACATTAACCATTCAGGATAGTTTACATTATTTAATAGAAAACGATGAAGCTGTATAAGCGACAAACTCACATAGCTATATATTCTAGTGCTTAATATCACCATGAATTTCTTTAGGCTAATTTGAGAAGTCTGGACAAATTAAATATGTGGCCATTAGAGAACCAGAAAGACAAGTATTTGTAGGCTTCAGTTACTCTTTCTATTAGTTTTCATAGCCACGGGTTAAAGAGAGAAGAGAGAAGAGACTAGCAAGAAAGGAAAGAAACTTTTCAAAAAATTTTGCATTATTATAAATCCAGTTACAGCCATCCAAATATTTATATGTATATGTGAGCACTTTTGAAATATTAAAATTTAGTCATTATCAATATTTGTTAGTCAGAAGAGAGTGTATTTTTATGTCTCTACTTTGATTCAAGAAGAATAAGCAATAAATCACACTATCATTACTAACAGTAAAAATTTCCAATCATTTTATAAAAGCTAACAATTAAATTTAGGAACATTCCTATTTGTACATAATGTTGACATTTGTACATAACACTTCCCTTTTATCTTATCAATGTGTTTTTAAAACTTATGAAAGTTATAGAGAGTAAAAGTTGGATTAATGAGAAAGAAATTGATGTAATTGCAAAATTATCAATAAAGGAATTGTTAAAAAAAAAAAAAACTCATGACCAGGCAAAATAAACAGTGTAGAGGAAGAAATCTTGAGAAGTACTTATTTTGTCATGGAGAAAGGATTTGTAAATGATCTTAAAAAGAAAATTAATTTTTGTATATTTCTTTTGTGACTTTTAATCTTTGTAAATGATCAAATGTTCTATATTTGCCAGAAATAGTATGTAAAATGATTATTATAGTATATTCAACAGTGTTCACAATGAGTTGAGTAACAAATCACTTAGGTAATTTGATTTATGTCTTAATCCAACTAATATAAATTGTGTATATGTTATATCTTAAAAGATTGTTTAAATTGTAAGTGAATGAAAACATTATATATTGCAAAAAATACCATTGAATTGAATGGGACAAGCAAAGAACATAAAAGTTTAAAAACTATTAAAGCTAAAAGAAGAAGATAATAAGTGCTTCAAAGAGGTACTTTGAAGAAAAGAAATGAGAAGAAAAAATATGCCTTACACGTAAAGTAGGCCACTGCAAGAGGAAGCAGACAGTGGTCCTGAGGCCTGTGGCTACTGCCCTTGTTGCTTCAATGCTGACGTTGGATCTGAGTAATCCAATGTAATGTTCAGAAATTGTTCTGCACAAGTGTCCTGGTCTCCATCATTGGTACATCACATGCTATTGCTCTGCTGGTTTGCTATGCACTAACATCTTGGAGCCAGGTATATACCAATCCCTTTAGAGTTCACATCTAACCCAATTTGCTGCAGGAGCTGGACATGGAACTACAGAATTTAATGTTTACATGGCTGATTTTTGTCTTTCTTTGATTCCATTACTTTCTATCCTCCTGCTTCTTTTGTTTAGAATGGAATGTTTATCCTATGGCATTATCTACTGGAAATTTTTAATTTTCCTTTCAATTTTTTTTACAAAGACTCACAGGTAAGAGTTTGCCTTGAGTCTCAAAGGAGATGTGTATTTTTTTTAGCAATGCTAGAATCTCACAATATCTATTATGCATTCTATAACTCATTTAGATGTTCAGTTTCTCATACCAGAGATAGATGATATTTACACATCTGTGATCTATTTGTTTCACTCATGAGTATATCTTAAAGGTATTTTTTATGGCAGAGTAATACACCATTTTATATATTAAAAACACACATTTTCTTTATCCAATCTAGAGTTGATGGCCATTTGGGTTGTTTCTAAGATTTAGCTATCACAAACTGAGCTTCTATAAACATAGGTACATATGTCTCTATGATATGAAATTCTTTCATGTATATGCCCAGCAGGGGAATAGCAGGGTCAAATGGAACCTCTAAATCTGTTTTGTTGTTGCTGTTGTTTGTTTTTGTTTTTTGAGACAGGGTCTCGCTTTTGTAGTTCAGGCTGGCCCTAAGCTCACTATATAGCCCAGGCAAGCTTCAAACTCAACAATTCTCCTGCCTCTGCCTCTCAAGTGCTAGGATGACAAGTGTGAGCCACCATGCCTGGCACTGTGGTATGTGGTACTGATTGCTGGTAGGCATGAACCACAGCACCCAGTATTATTGTATGTCGTTACTGTGGATTGAACCAGGGACTTGTGCTTGCTAGGCAGGCACTGGGACCACCAAGCTAAATCTCCAGCCCTAATTCTAGTTTTTTGAGGAATCTCCACACTGATCTCCATAGTGGTTGCACCAGTCGACATTCCCACGAACAGTGGAGAAGTGTTCCTTTTTTGTTGCCTCGCCAGCATTTGTTGCTGGCTAATTTTGAAATACCAGCTATTTCTGGAGTGAGGTGAAATCTCAGTGTTGTTTTCATCTGTATCTCTAGAACGACTGTGGCACTGAGCATTTCTTCATATGCTTCTTAGCTGCTTTTACATCCTCATATGAAAAGTGTTTGTTTATTTCAGCTGCCAGTTTTGAACTGGTTCTTTAAATTGGGGGAGTGAATTTTTTAAAGCTCTTCGTATATTCTACATATTGTTGCTTGTTTTTTTTTCTCTGCTGCTGATTTCTTTTGCTGTGCAGAAGCTTTTTAATAAGAACCTGTATGTTGATTCCTTCTGCTAGTTCAAGTGCTATGCAAATTTTGCTCATAAAGTCTTTCCCTAAGCCAGTATCTCCAAGAGTAATACCTAACCTGTTTTGGAGTAGATTTAGAGTTTCTGTTTTAATATTTAGGTCTCTAATCCACTTTAATTTTACTTTTGTACATGTTGAAAGAGATGGATCTAGCTTCAGTTATTGGCAGGTTGAAGTCCAGTTTTTCCAGCACCATTTGTTAAAAAGGGTGTCTTTCCTTCACTGAGGATGTTAGACTCTTTTGCCAAAAATGAGGCAGTTTAGTGTATCTCGAGTTATTTCTGGATCTTCTAATCTGTTCCACTGATCCTCAGGTATGTTTCTTTGCCAGTCCTGTACTGTTTTTATCACAGTGGCTTTGTAGTATAGTTTCAAATCAGGGATCATGCCATATCCTTGTTTCCTAGAATTGCTTTTGCTATTCTAGATCTCTTGTGGCTTCAGATGAATTTTTGGATGCTTTTCTCTAGATCTGTGAAATATGCTGAAGGGATTTCAATCAGGATTGCACTGAATCTACATAATAATTGTGGAAGTACAGCCATTTTGACCATATTGGTTATTCCTACCCAGGAACAAGAGTTGTCTTTCCATTTTCTAACCTTTTCAATCTCCTTTTTAAAGTGCTATAGTTTTCAGAGTAGAGTTCTTTCACCTTCTTTGTTAGATAGATTCCTATATATTTCATTTTTGGGGTGTAATTGTGAAAGGAACTGACTCCCCAATTTCTGTCTCAATAAGTCTGCCATTTGTGTATAAAAATGTTATTGATTTTTGAGCATTGCATTTGTATCATTATTCTACTAAATTTGGTGATTCAGTCTAGCAGTTAATTGGTGGAGATTTTAGGATGTTTTGTATAGAGTATCATGTCATCACCAAATAATGACAGTTTACTTCTATCTTTATTCCTTTTATTTCCTTGTCTTGTTGAATTGCTGTGGCTAATGTTTCCAGACTATTTTGAACAGGAGTGGTGATATTGCACATCCTTTTCTTGTTCCTGATCTTAGTGTGAAAGGTTTTAATTTTTGACCATTTAGGACGATGCTGGCTGCTGGTTTCCTCATAAATAGCTTTTATCAGTTCAAGATAAAGTCCATCTATTCTCATTTTCTGTGGGGTGTTGATCATGAATGAGTGTTGGATGTTGTCAAATGTTCTCTCTGCATCTATTGAGATGACCATATGGTTTTGTCCTTGAGTCTGTTGATACAATGAATTATGTTTATTGATTTATGACTGCTGAACCATCCTTATATCTGTGGAAAGAATACAACTTGGTCAGGGTGTATGATCATCTTGATCATTCTCTGTATTCTTTTGCCAGTATCTTGTTGAGGATTTTTGCATCAATGTTCATTAGGGAGATTGCCCTATAGTTCTCTTTGTTGGTTGGGTCTTTCATTTTGTAATCAAGGTAATGGTTGCATCAAGGAATGAATTTGGCAGTACTGCTTCCCATTCAATTTCATTAAAGAGTTTGAGAAGTAATGGTATTAACTCTTCTTTGAACACTTTGTAGAATTCAGTGGTAAAGCCATCAGTACCAGTGCTTTTTTTTTCTGGTAGATTTTTTTATTATATTTTCAATTTCACGGGTTGATATTGGGGTGTTTAACATTTTTATATCCTCTGTTCAATTTTGGAAGTCGTTAAATGTTTAGAAATATATCCATTTCTTCTACATTTTTCACCTTATTGGAGTACATATTTTCAAAATAGGTTTTTATTGTCCCCTGGACTTCCACTGAATCTGTTTTGATTTATACTTTTTCATTTCTAATAGCATGGATTTGAGCTTTTTCATTCCTTTGTTTGATAAGGTTGGCTAAGGGTTTTTAAATTTTGTTTAACTTTTTGAAGAACCAATTCTTAGATTCATTGATTTTGTTGTATCATTCTCTTACTCTCCATTGCATTCATTTCTGGTTTGATCCTTATAATTTCCTCCCTAATGCAGGATTTGGGTTTGTCTTGCTCCTTCTCTCTCTCTCTCTCTCTCTCTCTCTCTCTCTCTCTCTCTCTCTCTCTCTCTCTCTCTCTCTCTTTGAGACAGAGTCTCGCTTTGGAGTTCAGGCTGGCCCTGAGTTCACTATGAAGCCCAGGCAAGCCTTGAACTCAGCAATCCTCCTGCCTTTGCCTCCCAAGTGCTGGGATTACAGGCATTAGCCACCACACCCGGCATTGTGGTTTGTGGTACTGATTGCTGGTGGGCCTGAGTCATCACACCCAATATTGTTGTATGTGGTTAACCGAGATTGAATCAGGAACTTGCACTTGCTAGGCAGGCGCTGGAACCACTGAGCTAAATCTCTGGCCCTTGCTCCTTTTTCTAGTAGCTAGTGATTCAGCATTAGGTCATTTATTTGAGCTTGCTCTGTTTTCCTGGTGTAGGCATTCAATGCTATGAATTTCCCTTGTAGAACTATTTTCACTGTATCCCATAAATTCCTGTATATGTTACTGGCGTTATCATTTAATTGTAAAAACTGTTTAATTTCTTCTGTGACCCATTGGTTGATCAGCAGTATTGTTCAATTTCCATATGTTTGTGATGATCTTGGAATTTCTTTTGCTATTCAGCTCCATTGTTAAAGCAATATGGTCTGACAGTATACAAGGGATAACTTCAATTCCTTTGCATTTACTTAAATGTTCTATGAACTAGTATGTGGTCTATTTTAGAGAACAGCCTATCAACAGCTGAGAAGAATGTACATTCTGACTTTGTCATTTGAAATCCTCTGTAGGCATCTCTTAAGTGCATTTGTTCAAAGGTTTGGTTCAGTTTGAGTCTTTCATTACTGAATTTTTTTCAATAATAATGATCTGTCTAGTTGTTACAATGGAGTATTAATGTTCCCTACTACTATTGTATTAGTGTTTATCTGGCTTTTCATATTCATTAATATTTTACACAGTTTTGTGCACTGGAATTTGGTGTGTAAATATTTATGAATGACATGTCTTTCTCTTGGATGGTTCCCTGTACAAGGATTTGTGTCCTTTGTCTCTCTTAATCAATTTTCCTTTAAAATCTATTTTGTCTGCAAATAGGATACCACTCCTGCTTTTTTTTGTAGTTTCCTGTCACATAGAGAATTTTTTCAGCCCTTTTACTTTCAGTCTATGTGTTTCTTTCTAAATTAGTTGTTTCTTGTATGCAGAAAATTGTAGGATCTTTTTTCGTAGTCTGTTCTGCCAGTCTGTGCCCTATAATTGGTGCATTGAGGCCATTGATGTTGATGATTATTACTGATATGGATTGATTTAGAGTAGTCATGATGTTTTTCTGTTCTTGGCTCTTTTATTCTTTGATTTTGCCCTTTTCCATTTAGTTTCGTGCCTTGTCCAAATGATTCACTTTGTTGGTTTTTGGGAATGTGTGACCTTCCTTGTTTTTTTCCAAGATATTCTTGAAGGCAATTTTTGTATTTGTGATGTTTTTCAGGTGTTCTTTGTCGTGGAAATATCTTATTTCCATGTCAATTTTGAAAGAGTTTTCCAGGATAAATTAATCTAGGTTGGAGGTTGTTTTCCTGCAAGGCTTGAAACACATTGCTCCAAGCTCCTGTTAAGTGTTTGGGCTAAAAAGTGTGTTGTTACCCTAATTGGGTTCCCTTTCTTGTAATCTTTTTCTTTTCTCTAACTGTTTTTAGTATTTCATTCTTTTGTTGGATATCTGGAACCTTGATAATTGTATGCCTAGGTGTAGATTTTTTTATATCATGGCCATTTGGAGTCCCAAATGCTTCATTTACCTGTATGTTCAATTCTATGTTCATTTATCTGTATGTTCAGTTCAATTTATCTGTATGTTCTGTACTGAAATTATCTTCATTAAAGAAGAGAAAGTAAATAAGCCCAACATTGATATAATTTATTACTGAATGAACATCATATTTACTCTTCTCCTTTTACGAAAATCAGTAATATTTTTAAAACAATTAAATTGACTAAATTAACTATACATATGTAGTATAACTAAACTGTTAACTTCTAGAAGTTATTGGGAAACCAAGGATAGATTAAGAAAATAGAAGATATACTAATTTCACATCAATATTTAATTGAATACAAGTTTTATAATTATAAATGTTTTAAAATTGATTATTCATGGGAAATATCTTCTCTACTATATAGAGTATTTAGAATATGTCAACCTTTATAAAAGGAAAAGCCACAGATTCTAAATCACATAGTTAAAATGAAACTATCAGAAAATAACTACTGTCTCCAAAATATCTAAAAAGTCCTCATTTGTTTCTTTATAACTTTGCAGTCATGGCTAAATTAAATATTATAATAATAATTAGTATTTATAATAATAATATTATAATAATATTTTAATATTTTGTTTTTCTTTAACTCCATTTATCTTCTGTTACTGTTTTTTTTTTGCAGGAGTGATTCTTTCCTTTGAGACAGGGTCTCTCTTTGCAGTTCAGGCTGGCCCTGAGCTCACTATGTAGCCCAGACTAGCCTTGAACTCAGCAATCCTCCTGTCTCTGCCTCCCGAGCACTGGGATTACAGGTGTAAGCCACCACGCCCAGCTATAGGAGTGATTTTAAATTCTTTACTGATTTGAAATTTTCATATGATAATAGGTTAAAATATACAATTAACATATTTTGACAAATATACACATTCATAAAACTTGATCACAATCAAGATAGCAAAAACTGCCATTACCCTAAAAAATTTCCTCATATTCCTTGTAATTTATTCCATTTTCACATACAAGTATCAGCTTTCTGATATTTATAAATTTGCATTTCATGAAATTTTATGAAATAGTCCTAGATTATGTATCTTTAATTACCATTCATTCTACATAATGATTCTGAGATCTGTTCATATTGTTATTTGTATAGGTAATTTATTTATTTTTTGCCATACCAGGGATCAAACTATTTTTATTAAAATATAGTATTCTCAGTTGATGCATCAAAAATTGTTTATTATTTCATCTATGGATAAACATTTGCATTGTTTCCAGCTTTACATGGTTAATGAAGAAATCTGATATGAATGTTCACAAACATTTTTTGTATTTACAAAAGTTGCCTGTTTTCCAAAATGCCCGTTATATTTTACATCCTTTCCAACTGTATTAGGGTTCTACTAACACTAGATCCTCACCACCACTATATATTGTTAACTGTTTAACTTCAGGCATTTTGATGAATATGTGATAGTATTTAACTGATTTAACTTTAAGGCCCTGTTGATTAATGATGATTTTTCATGGACTTATTGGGCATTAATATATTTTCTTGGTGAAATGTCTGATCCAATCACTTTCCTATTTCTACTGGTTGTTATTGCATATGGTCTTGAGTTCTTAATATACAAGTATGCAGGATACATATATTTTCTTAAACAATACACAGTAATGTGCCTTAATTATTTTCAGCAGAATTATTCAGGTCAATAACTGTTGGAGCCCTTCTAAAACTACTGAAACACACTAATGCACAAATTTAACAAGCCAGATGTGTAGAAACATGACAGATAAATGAAAATGTATCCTTTAGCAGTATAATGAATTTATAGAAAAAAAGAAGCAAAGAGAAGTCCTAAAATTATCAAGAGAAGTTGACTGCAAAGGAATAGAAATTCTCTACCAGAAGCAAAAAGAGGCAGATAACAAAAGGAAAGACAACTTTGCATAGTTACCATTTTTTATATATTCTTTACTCCTTCTTGCATCCTCAGACATGGATTCTCTTCTTTCTACTGGAATTTGGTTCTTCTTCTACTTAGTATGCATATTTTATATTTTCCTTTGTTGGGAATGTAAGTACTTGGTTAATCTTTAAAAAATGTACTTTTTCAACAAACATGAAATACATTTGTTTCTGGGTTTAGAATTTTAGATATTTTTTCCTTAGTTAACTCTAGTCATTTAATATATTATTGGATCATCCTTTGACACTCATTGTTGTTAGAATGTTAGATAGAACTAATCACTACTTTTGTGGGTATATTCTTGCCTATGACTCCACCTTTTCACATTTTGCATAGTTAGTACTCCGTGGTTTTGACATAACACATTTACCATAGTAGATTTATTTATATCTGTCTTGCTCTGAATTTCTTTGGCTTCTTACATCAGTATTTTGGATCTTTCATACATTTTGGAAAATTGTCATTGTTTCTTCAAATATTTCTCTCCTCATTTACTCTTTCCCTACATTCTGAAACACAGATTAAATGTTTAAACGAGCTCTAGAAAGTATGGCAGTTTTTGTAGAATGGGAAATTTCCAAAGGTAATTTGGTGTGGGAATGTAATGAGGGGAAGCAATAAATATGATTCTGAAAGAAAAAAAAAAGAGCATGTATATAGGGGATGGGGAGGTGTGGGTGAGTGGAGATATGGTAAAAATGAGAATTGACTTGTGTCATATATTGGTACAAATTCCCCAGTGTTGTGTGTGATTGTGAGATGTATATAAATTGTATCAATAAAGAATTCATTTTAAAAAATGTTAGATTTCTTCACACATTTTACTATGTTTCATCAACTCTGCTCTCATATATTTTTAATTTCATGTCCCTTTAAGCTACTTTCTTTTTAACTAATTCTTGCCTGTCTTTCTGTTTATTGTTTACTTTTCTTAAATTGTGTTCAAAATGCTGTGAAATATCACCAATAAGTTTTAAGTGTTACTCAGTTTACAACTTCTAGATACTCTATTGTGCTCTTTTTAAGTAATTTTCCCTTTATTTCCTTTACTTTTAAAGCAAAGTTGATTTAGAATCCTGAACTAAATCTAATACCAGAAGGTGCTGTGAACCTGTTCCCCTGTATCTTGTTTTTGTTGTTGCTTATGCTTCCCAGGTATACTTTTATTATTTCACTCCTTGCTTTGAAAATATTTATTTGTAATGATACTCTGAAACATAATATAGAGGTTCTTGGGACAATCCTAATCTTGAATCATTTTATGGTTTGTGGATGTAAATCAGTCTAACAACAACCAGCCGATACTTTTTTTTTCTTGTTCATTTTATTTATTCATTTTTTTTCAGTGAACTTTCCCTGTGATTCCCTTTGAGGAATAGTAGAGTAGTTAGAGCATTGTTTAGTTCTGGTACATATTTGCCTGAGAGATTGTTCTTCTAGCGTTTCATCGAAAATAAGGAAACTCTCTTACTACTCTTCTTAGTATGAACAAGCTTTACATTTTGACAGCTTTCTTTTTGCTGTATAAAGCTGTCAAATCTGGAATTTAATGTTGCCTTCTTTGGTAAATACTTGTAAGAGCATTAGCAATTCCAGAAACTGCAAGGTCCACTTATATGTAAAAGCTCCCATTATTCCTTAGAATTTGACATGGTATTATGTAACTGTCTTTTCAACTATTCTATATTCTTGAAAGGTTTCTAAAGATAAATATTTATCCAATGCATTTAGTTTTTTCTTCAGCAGTAAATGAGTTTGTCATCAATTTTTTCTATTTTCCCACTATTTTCTCTGAAATGAAATTTCTTACTCTGAATTCTTATTAAAGTTTTAACAAAGAAATGTCTCCTTTTCCACATGGATAGTCTTATTTAAATTCATTTATTCTTTTCAGTTTAGTTTCAGAATTTTAATAAACTGGAAAACACAAGAGCTTATTTTTAATGACTGAAGATCTGTTGAAATTTTTGATACATTTTATTTTTCTATCTTATATTGCTTATATTTGAGAGATTTGTTTAGAATACTGAAAGTCCCATCATGAAGTCCATATAAGTTCACATAAAAATGTACCTATTTCTCTTCCAGTGGCTTATCATTCCTTTAAAATTTTTATTTTAAGCAAATTAATCTTTAATCCCCAGATAACACCAGAATAGTAATCAATTTACAGTTAATTTATAGTAGGGAGAGGCCTAATATTTTTTTTTTTTTTGTTAAGGAGAAAGTTGTTGAAATATATGTAATCCTCTTCTACCTCTCAGATATTCTCTTTTATTAAAATAGCAAACCATTTGCTTTTGGGTCAATGAATCTAGATATTTTCCATACATGTTAGCATTCTCACATGAGTTTTGATTTTGAATGAGGTGTCTCCTTGTTGAATGTCAGCCCCCAGAGAAAACAGTTCTAATTTAGAGAAGTGCACAGTTCCAGGAGTCCACTTCAGTTCTCACTCCATCACTGTCTACCATCGCTGAGACTCAGCCCAGAGAAGGCCAGAATAAGGGATGATCAATGGGTCTTGACCAGCGTCATCTCATGGCCTCAGACTTCAGGAATTGAAATTCTTGGTGAGCTCTGGGAAAGTGAAATTTCTACAAATACATATATATTTCTAGAGTTTTATGAAGTCCTTTTAGGGCCCAAAACTATCTCTCTTGTCCTTTAGGTTATCTTCATGATGTACCAGAAAATAGGCATCACCATTCCCATTTTATTGATAAGGAACTTCCATCTCAGAGAAGTGAAGAAACACACAGAAAGTAAAAGATGGGGCTCAGCCACTTTCTGTTTCTAGGTTCAGCCTTCTTCCTATTATAAAAGAATTATATACTGTATGCTAAGACATTGGAAAGGTCTTAAAATATATTTCAAAATCATTATTTATAGTATTGTCAAAATAATGTTTTATGCACATTGGTATGAAATAATGTGCTTCGCTAAAGCACATGTTTGAATGTATATATTAACTTCACTTAGTTAAAATAACCCTCATGAATTACAACTCTCCTGAAGGCAACTTTTAAAACACAGCTAAGTTCATCACACTACATTACTTAAACTCTGTACCCACTGACTAATGAATATAATTCAAAACTCTTAATGAAAGTCAGCTGTCTCTCAGCTTCACTTCCACTCAGATGATTGCTATAGCTATACCACACATCTCATATCTTTTAAAAACTCAATACTGTTTTGTGCCTTTGATCTTTCTGTTTGGAACGCTTTCCTTAGACATCACTCCATTACCCCTCCTCCTAATGCTCACCCACTTATGTTCTTGATCTCTTCTTAATTCAAAACTGCTCAATGCCATCCTAACTTGGGAGTCATTTGCTGACCAGGTAGACACATTTCCCAAATTTCTTCTCTCTGATGGTACCATACTTTTACTTTAATTAACCTTTAGCTCATTGATTGAATTTATGTCTTTAGTTGTTTGAATTTCTACTTTGGAAGTGAAGTGTATTCTCAGTTCCTGGCACTGCATACATGTTTAAGTTAATTAATGAAAAATGCCAGATTTGTACATATTAATCAGTTATTTTATATGAGTATAGCTTTAAAAGTTCAAATGTCTTTCACCTATTCTGACCCTCCTGCATCTTTATGTCATTCCTAGAACTAGAAAGGTGACAAGCTACCTCTGATGTCTCTCTCAGTAAAGAAATAGAAACACTCCAGATTTTCCATGGAAGCAAACTGTTGAATCTACTATTGTGGACACAGGAGATAGAAGATATTTTACTAAATTAAGGAAATCATACTGTGTCTAGATTCTATCTACAGAAGGAGTAAAGTTGGGAAGGAATAAAACATTCTGGGGAAATGTGAAGTGTCAG
This sequence comes from Thryonomys swinderianus, assembly GCA_004025085.1. Taxonomy (NCBI): domain Eukaryota; kingdom Metazoa; phylum Chordata; class Mammalia; order Rodentia; family Thryonomyidae; genus Thryonomys; species Thryonomys swinderianus. The sequence goes on from PVIC010026071.1 coordinate 12,811, forward strand.
CATACAATACTAAAAAGAGTGGGAAAAATTTTGAATAGTACAACTTTGCATTGCTTTGGGGGAGAAGCCAAGATTTCCCATGAAATTGACCTTAACAAGCAGATAGACACATAAAAAACAGATCTAAAACAGCTTAGTCTTTCAAGATAATCTCCATAGTTTATGTACATTACCTTGATTTTGTACTTCAAATAAACTCTTTAAAGCTTATTCATTTTCCTGAATTCACTTCTCTGTAGGGACATCCAGTGACCACTGACAGGTATATTAAATTAAATAACTGGTAAGACAGCCTCAAGCTCACTATTTGACATGCAGCTTTTCAAAAACAAATGGTAGCTGAGTCTAAGTCATAGCAAATAGCAAATTGATTCTCTGGTTTACAAATCAGCCCAGTGAGAACCTGAGCATGACTTAATTGATGAGCTCTGCTAGGCTGTGGAGCATTAAGAGACATGAGACCATGGCTTTCAGCAGGAGAGCCAGCATCTCAGCCAGCACAGACTACCCTACTGTGCCAGTGCAGGATGGCCTGGGAAGAATTAAACTCACCTCTGCACACTTCCTTTGAGAGTGTAGTAAGACTCTCAACAAGTTTTTGAAATGCTGAGAACAAAATTATTTTCCTGGCCTTTAATTTGATGATAATCCCTTTCTCATGCCCAAAGTGAAATTGAGATCATGTTCCCTGAATGAGGAAATTTGGAGCAATGAAAGCAGAGTCTGAGAAGAAAATACTGAAATTATAGAACTACAAAAAGTTGAGAGGAAGAACTTCCAAACTGAATCCCAAAACTCTCCTATTGTTAATGACACGTGCAGGACTTAACACAAGTAGGAGTGTCATTCACATGTGGATTGTTCCAAGTAATTGGTGTCATCAAATGTTTCCGTGTTGCCATATTTACAGTTTTCAGTAGTTATGGAGGATTTAAAAGTTTGATTAAATACTTTGAACACATATTGGCAGTAGAAAGCTTAAGAAACAGTTAATACTACACAGTATTATTTATAAGTATCCTAAATCCCTCCTAATTCTCCAATCTTCATGATGCACCATCTTGTTTGATCTTGTAAGAAATTATTCAACCTTTCAATTTAAATAAAAGTTCAAAAATTTCAATATTTCTTCATGTTCCTGACAGGGGCTAACAATTGATCAAAACTGCTTATAACTTCTGTTGCCAAAAGTTCCCATTATCACCTTATCACAGATCCTGTCTGTTCAGCATTGTCTTGCCCCTTCTTTCCTGAATATAAATGAGTTCTCTTGCTTACTATGCAGAGCAGTGATGAGCTAACTCAATGGTGATGTGATGATAGATTAGACTGAATATACAGAGATAGATGTAGACTAAAATGGACAGGTATACCATACTTTTTTATCTTGTCCTTATATTTGTTATTTATTTTTCTGTATAACAGTATATCAACTGTCAGTTTCCCTTTATACATAAAAGTGCTAGTAGGAATTTCAGTAGTTACAACAGTAGCTGCAAGATCATCTGAATAAGATGTAGGGGTAGGTTGTACACCTAGGGCTGTAGGTGACCACAGAAGAGTACTGAGGAACAGAGAGAAGTGGTATGTAGCTCTGACATCACAGGCACTAAGAGAAACTTAGGAATCTTTCCAAAAAATTTGGCCTGTGCTTACATATTTAGGAATTTGATTTATACCTAAAAATAATAAAACAAGTAGTTTAAATGGAGCTGTTCATGGCAAAAGACCAAAAACAGTGCATTCCAGAATTTTCCAAATAAGCACAATGACTAATGAAAGGGAGTATTATGGGGTTCATTGCTGGATGCTGGAACTGAGGAAAGAGTCATGAACAACCAGGTAGAGATAGCAGAGATAGGCAGTAACTTCCATGACAAAAAAAGTAAAATATCTAGAGGGGTGAGGAGATAGAGAGAGGATTATCTCAGTGTGCACCCATATTAGGACCAATTAAGTAAAAACCTGATTGCCTTGACAAGCTCCTTTCACTGTCCTCTTGAACTATAGAAAAAAAAAATAACCAGAGACAGCCTAGAAAATAGGAAAAACAAAACAACAACAAAAACAAGAGTACAGTTCAGAAATGGGTCAAGCTCTCCGTCTTCACAGAACATCTCCAAGCCTGAATTGGTCCCAAGATGCATGATAAGCAAGAAAAAAGTCAGATCTATACAAAATAAGACTCTTCTATGAGTCTGGATAAAAGTGTGCATTCCATATCTGGGTGATTTACTTTTCCTTTTTTTTTTTTTTCACCTGAGAAGGTAAGCAGGTTTTTTTTTTTAAATTGAATTCTTTATTGGTACATTTTATATGCAGCTCAAAATCACACTCAACATTAAGGAATTTGTACCAGTATTGCAAAATCTATCATACGTTTTAAAACTCATTTACATCTACAGGTTCTCATACCAGAGAAAAGATACAGTATTTATATATGTGTAATCTATTTATTGCACTTACTAGTGTGTCCTCAAGGTGTATCCATTTGCACATAATGAAACCTGTCTTTTTATGGCAGAGTAATATTCCATTTTATTTTTTTTAATTCTTCTTTATACAGTCTCTGGTTGATGGGCAACTGCTTGTTTCCAAGATTGTGCTATCACAAACTGAGCTACTATGAACATGGGTGTGCCTATGTCTTAACAATATGAATCTTTTAATTCCTTTGGGTATATTCCTAGCAGGGGAATAGCAGTGTCGAATGGGACCATTAATCCTAGTTTTCTGAGGAATCTCCACAATGGTTGCACAAGTCTACAATACCACCAAAAGTGGAGAAGGCTTCCTTTCTCCCCACAGCCTCGCCAGCATTTATCATTGGCTGATTTTGTAATAGCAGCCATTCTTTGTGGAGTGAGATGGAATCTCAGTATTGTTTTCATTTGCATCTCTCGAATGAACAGTGATGTGGAACATTTCTTCATATGCTTCTTGGCTGCTTTGACTTCTGCCTCTGAGAAGTGTCTGTTCATTTCAGATGCCCATTTTTGAATTGGGTTGTTAAACTTGGGGAGGCTGATCCATTTGAGTTCTTTTTTTTATATTGTAGATAATAGCCCTTTGTCTGAAAAACAGGTAATAAAGATTTTTTCCCATGTTGTTGGTTGTCTTTTAGCAGTTCCAATGACTTCTTTTCCTGTGTAGAAGCTTTTCAGTAGGATGAGATCCCATTTGTTGATTCTTTCTGTTAGTTCTTGTGCTATAGAGGTTTTATTCATAAAGTCTCTGCCTAAGCCAATGTCTCAAGAGTTTTACCTAACCTGTTTTCCAGCAGGCTTAATGTTTCTGTTTTAATGTTTAAGTCTTGTATCCATTATGAATTTAGTTTTGTGCATGGTGAAAGGGATAGGTCTAGCTTTAGTTTTTAGCAGGTTGAAGCCCAGTTTTTCCAGCACTATTTGTTAAAGAGGCTGTCTTTCCTCCATTGAGGATGTTTGTTGTTTTTGTCAAAGATAAAGTGGCTTAGTGTATCAGGGGTTGTGTCTGAATCTTCTAATCTACTCCAATCATCCTCAGGGCTGTTACTTTGCCAGTACTAAGCAGTTTTTATCACAGTGGCTTTATAGTAGAGTTTTAACTTGAGGATTGTAATACCCCCTGCCATGTCATGGTTGCTCAGAATTGTTTTTTCTATTCTAGGTTTCTTGTGATTCCAGATGAATTTTTGTATTACTTTCTCTAGCTCTGTGAAGTATACCGTTGGAATTTCAATTGGAATTGCATTGAATCTGTAAAGTAATTGTGGTAGTATAGCCATTTTAATGATGTTGGTTCTCCCTACCCAGGAACAAGGGATGTCTTTTGAGGGATCAGATTTTTTAAAATGTATTCTAGATAATAATCCTT
>PVIC010026072.1:0-24800 GCA_004025085.1 Thryonomys swinderianus
TGAAACCTGCTCCAGGCCCCTGTGGCTGTCCCTCTAGTGGAAATGACAAGAAGTAGGGAGAAGGCACTGTCCACTGGCAGGCATGTCTCAGGCCTCTTGATTCTTACACCTTCAGCATATTTACAGGAAAGAGACCAGCGAGGCAGCTGAGTTCACAATCTTCCTCTTCCCTTCTGAGTATGCTCAGTGTTGTAGTGTGTCCTGCTGTCTGGTTGCTTGGTTTTGGATCTTTGTGGGCTCAGAGCTGGAGTTCTGGCTACACGCTCACCTTCCTGTTGTGCCAAGGGCTAGTGTGTCCCCTCCTTGTCATGCCTCTGTATGCAGTTTTTCCACTGTCAGCATTTCTCCCAGGGTTTTGCTGTTGTAAGCACAGCTTCCATGAGTATACTTGAACTTTGCTTTTCTTTGGGTCATTTCTTGGGCACTTATCTTGGGGAGCAGAGGTGGCAGGTGATTTATTGCCTTGTTTTGTGCCCAGGCCTGATTTGCTGCCCTGACTGTCCACTTGTCTCCAGACATTGTGGGCGGAGGCTGGGGCCAGGGAAGAGGCCAGGGCCATCTCTGAGAAGACAGAAGGTGTGGACGCCCGTGCTAAGGCTGTGTCTCTGGTACAGTAATGGAGCAGGGTGGCTTTAGCATGGAGGTCAAGGTCAGGTACATCCCCTGGCTGGTAGATGGCAGCTTGGCAGGGATTGTGTAAGCCATGCAGGCCGCAGCTGTCTGCTAGCCTGAGGATACAGAGCATTGCCTAACTTGTTTTCTTCTCACCTTAACCAATACTGAGCCTTTCCTGTGAGTTTCTTCTCTCTTACTTGCTGTGGGGTCTCCTCCTTCCCTCCGCTGGGGCTCAGAGCATGGATCACATTTGCACAAAGGCCACACACAGGAGTGATGGAGCTCCCACTGGCAAGCAGACCTGTCTGGGACCAGGCTGCTGCCTCCTCCACAGTCCAAGTCTCAAGGGCATTCGTTGGGGGGGATGGCCTGTGGGTGTGCTCTGGTTTATACATGGAGTAGTGGTAGATCTTTTCCAAGTGATTAGTATCCTGTTTGCTAGGTGAGGGAGGACACAAGGCTCAGAGGGTCTTTGCCCTCTGAGGGAAAATAGGAGCAACCTGGCAGTCCATGTAAAGAGAGTTAGCTAGTGAAGGGGCCTGCAGAACCAGATGAGCAGAGGAAAGGCCATGACTGTTCATGCCACGATTGTCGATGGAAGGGAGGCTTCTGAGGTGAAGCCATACTTGACTGCAATGACAGCCGAGCTGGTCCACGGAGGACTGGCACTTCTGCTGCCTGCTGTCTCTCCTAGCCAGCTGTGGCTCAGGGGAGCCTTTCAAGCTCAGGGTTCAGACTTTCCCCTGCCTGCAGCCTTGGCAGCTCCTCTGGTTGGCACACTGACCTGGTGGTGGCACACAGAACGGTGGCAGCAGACTGTCAGAGCAACTGTCATTGTGGGCACTGGTCTGGGCCTCTTGTCTGGGGCCCCTGTAACTCTCTGAGAGCTTTCTAGATACCTCCCCGCTTCTGCTTGTAGCTCTCGAACACTGACACCTTTCCAGGACCCTGGCCTTAAAGGGCAGACACTGCAGGACTGCTTTTGGCCCCAGCAGTCAGTCTGGAGAGAGCAGACTCAATATGAGGCAACTAGGTTGCCGATGAGGGTGTGTCAGTTGGACGTGGAGGCTCCTTGAAGCCGGATGCATTGAGGAAGCAGCTTTTGAAATGGATTTTAGTGATGAAAAGAGTCACAATAGGGAGGTTAAACACCGGGGCTGTGTGTGCTGGGAGCACTGAATGGTTACTGGGGGGGGGGGTGAGATGGGAGCAGGTCAGGTCACAGGTTCCTGGATGACAGAGCCAGGCATCAAGTATCCTCTGGGTCTCACCTGGCGGGATCTTGGACGGCCTACTGCTGGTGCATGTCAAGAGGAAAAGGACTGATGAGGTCCCTTTATATCTGACAGAGCCCAGTTGGCCCTGGGGCAGAGGGACATGCCAGCCTGAGGCTGGGCCTGGGGTGCTCAGGAGGAAGAGGTGGCAGCCTTCTTGTGCTCTGAGGCTGAGAGGCCACAGGCTGAGAGGGCCTGACACTGCGCTGTTTGCCTTCCAGTTTGCATGACCAACTGCCCAACACTCATTGTCATGGTGGGCCTGCCGGCTAGGGGCAAGACTTACATTTCTAAGAAGCTGACCCGATACCTGAACTGGATTGGAGTACCCACTCGGGGTGAGGCTCTGGGGGACACTGGGAATTGACTGGGGAGGGGGAAGGGAGAAAGGACGCTGGACAGTGGGCAGGGGCTGGGGTAGATCCCATCAGGGATTGGTGGGCTTGCTGCCCTGTGAGCTTGCTCAGAGCCTTTCCTTCCCCCTCAGAATTCAATGTTGGCCAGTACCGCCGGGACATGGTCAAGACCTACAAATCTTTTGAGTTTTTCCTCCCAGATAATGAAGAGGGCCTGAAAATCAGAAAGTAAGTGTGCTGGGGGTCACTACTGTTGAAATGGCTAACAAGTTGCTGTCCATCGGCTGAGAAGCTCCTGAAGTCTCTGGCCAAGCTGCTCGTGATGCCTGAGTTGCTCCAGGGCCTCACTCTGCCTTGTGTGCAGTGTGGTGTGAGACTACCAGGCTGGTCTTTTGCACTCTCAGGATGTGGTTGAGGTGGGATGTGATGAGTTTGGGGATGAGAAGAGAGGTCGTGTGGCCCCTTGGTGGCTGGTCATCCCTGCTGTGGTGCTGAGAACCCTTGGTCAGAAAATCCTGTGGAGGGGAGGTGGGAGTTTGAGACTGGAGGGATAGTTCTTTGAGAAAGGGCAGGGGCTGGTGTGCTTCTGGTAGGGAGGGCAGCCCTCAGGGATAGACCAGGGTGGGTCTTCTCCTCGTGCCCCAGGCTAAGTCCCCTCCTCTCTACATATGGAGTAGAGCTGCGGTATTGCTTGGCATGATCTTGGCATGTGTGGGCTGGGCCTCAGTTTTGTTTGAAGTATCCGGGATGCTGCTGCTGGATGAGTAATTCCTGTCTTGCTATTATTCACGAAACTGAGCTTGCACATGATTCCCACTGTCACCCCATCAGAAGCTAGGGCTTTTTCCAAGGCACTGGGTACCCCTAGTGGCCCGACAAACTGCACTGTGCCCTTCGCGGTAGGGGTTAGCAGGGTCAAGAAGTCCTTTCTCAGGAAGCTTGCCTGGGGTCTGCCATCATGGCAGGGCAGTGAGCAGAGATTAGCCAAGTTCAAGTGACCTCTCCAAATCAAGCCCAGCTTCAAGGCAGAGGCCACACACAGGTTTCTCCTTGCTGCCACCAGACTGGGAACCTGGCTGTGGGCTTCTCTGGCCACCAGGGGGCAGGTGCTCACAAGTGGGCCCTTGGATTGCTGGGGCTGGCCCTGGCTAAAGCACCAAGAAGGGGGTCAGACTTTCAGGTTCCTGTGGCCAACTTGTGTGTAAAACTTAAGGCTGAGACCTTTGGTGTTACAGAGCCAGATAAAAGGGAGAGGACTGACAGCTGGTCCTGGTGTGGGCTGGATGCTTGAAGACCATTGTTACACACACACACACACACACACACACACACACACACACACACACCTTACATATGAGGAAACTGAGTCTCAGAAATACCAGAAGCCTCACACAAACAAGTTATTTTACATTTGAATCTAATTTGTCTTGAATCTAAGACGATTTACTGCTAAAAGCTATACTTCATTCCAAAATTACCCAACTAGTAAGTGAAACAACATACCAAATGCAGATCTCAAATCATTCCTGAGCTGTGGGCTTAGACAGACCAGTTTGTTTGACCTTCCTGTGGTGCTGGCAGTTGGGAGCTGAGCTTTGCTTTCCCAGACGGACAGACTGAGGTCAGGACTGGATGGTGTTGTCAGCCCTGTTCAGGGTGTAAGTTTGAAACCAGGCCTTGCTGAATCCAAAGTGTTTGTGGGAAGACCAATCTGATCTGCCTAGAAAGGAGGACAGTGAGGGCTAAATAAAGATAATAAGAGACTTAAGTCATTTCATAGTGCCAGGGGGCTGGGAGATGTTGCCTCAAAGTGAGCAAAGACAAAGAGGTTCCTAAACTAGCCATTATTTATAGGGTACACAAAATAACTGGAGGGACTATCAGGTGACTTAGGGGGCAGAGGTAATCCTGTGTTGATGGGGATCTTAGGTAGATGATATCTGAGGTCTCTGAGGATCTTGTGTTGATAGGGGTGGTTACAATAGCTGTTGGGATGAGATAGCAAGGGAGGAAAGAATTTGCCCTTCCCCCAGGTGAAAACTGTCCCTTTTTTAGGATTACTGCTCCTTTCTCAAGGAACCAGAATGTCTTCAGCTGATACCCTCTTGCCCTTGAGCTTCATGGTATCACTGAGGATCACTGAGGCCTCGGTTTTTGACCAGGAGGCAAACTGGAGGGCAAGGTGACATTAACCTTTAGACAACTCTAGTCATACTCAAATTATGAAATGACTTTTCCTCCCAAATTATGTAGAATGGGTCTCAAAAACCAGTGGAGCTAGAATTTCCCAGGTGTATCTGCCACTCCATTAAAGCCACCCCTCAAAGGTAGGGAGATTGGGATAAATCAGATGGAACCCTAGGTTCAGAGAGGTTGGGAGCTAGCCCAAGGTTGGACAGTGGAACCCAGGGCCCTGTGATAAAAGCCAGGGCTACGTTTGTAAGCCACCTCACCATTGTGTAGGCATATTCTCTACTGTTCCTAGAAACCCTTCTTCCTGCATGCAAAGTTTGTATTGGGCCGCAGAGCTATTTTCTGTTAACTAGGTCCCAAATTTCTGATGAATAATTGGCAAAATAAAAGGATAGAAGTTTCTAAAATGAATTGAATATGGTAGTACACACCTGTAATCCCAGAACATGGGAAGTTGAGGGAGAAGGATAACCATGAATTTGAGGCCAGCCTGGGCTACATAAGTTCAAGGTCAGTTTAAACAATATATATATATAAAAAAAAATTTTGCCAAGTGTGGTGGCTCACGCCTATAATCCCAGCACTCAGGAGGCAGAAGTAGGAGGACTGCTTGAGTTTGAGGGTAGCCTGGTCTACATAGTGGGCTCAGGGCCAGCCTAAACTACAAAGCAAGACCCTGTCTCAAAAAAACAACAACAACAAAGTTTTAAAAATGGAAAACCTGGGAAGAGAGGGCTGCATTTCCCAGAGGTCCAGCTGCTCCCATGTTGTTGATGACTCCAAAGCTATACAGTATTACATTCTCCCAGTGGAAGGTCTAGTGGAGTGTATAGTAGTCATACATATATAATGGCACATGTGCGCTATGTCACCTGTTGTAGTCAGTCCTGCACACATACCTCACATACACCTGTCCTGCAGATGAGTTCATGCACTCATGCACTTTCCCTGTGCACAAACAGAGACTTATGTGAAGGTGTGTGCATATGCATATATGGGGATCTGAACGTGAACATGTGAGCAGTACTACTCACAGTCATGCCATACCCAAGGGCAAGTGTGCACATAGGCATACATGTGCTCGTCCTGGGTGCCCATATACACCTGAGCACCCTCAGGTTCAGTGATCTGCTAGGACGACTCCCATGACTCGGCCTATAGCTGGGCTAAGGTTTGTTACAGCGCAGTGATCCAAAGCAGAGTCAGCAAAGGGATCCAGGTGCGTGGGAGCAATCTGCGTGTCCCCTCCTGTGGAGCCACAGGGTGCATTTAATTCCTCCACCACTGAGTCACAGCAACACGTGTAAGGTGACGTCTACTAGGAAAGTCCCTGGGAAACCTAGCACCCAAGATTTCTATTTATGGGTGGTCACATAGGCACCTTGTGTCTGACGTTTTCCAAAACTCTGGGCTCTCGGAACAAAACCAGTTATGCGGCATAAACCATATGTGAACAGGGTAGATGTTGTGAGCTGCTATAGTATTCAAGGAAAGTTTTACATCAGTTTAGGGAGCTGTACACAGTGCATACCTCATGGGCATGTGTGGCGTGTGCACACTTGTGCTTATCTTTTTTTTTTTTTTGAGACAGGGTCTCGCTTTGTAGTTCAGGTTGGCTCTGAGCTCACTATGTAGCCCAGGCAAACCTGGAACTCAGCAATCCTCCTGTCTTTGCCTCCCGAGTGCTGGGATTACAGGCGTGAGCCACCATGCCCGGCGACTTGTGCTTATCTTTTATGTATACATGGGTCTGGCACACACACACACACACACACACATACACCATGCACACTCATGTGTGTGCTCACATAATTATGCACTCTGCAAAAGCACATGTACAGAACCCTGTGTTTATGGACATGGGCTCAGACACAGGTATGCATGTACCTAGACAAACACATATATATATAGTAGGTATAGGCATGTGGCCACATTCCCCATACCTCTGCCCACTCAGCCACATACTACACATGAGAGTATGGTCACATTCAGGTGCAGGCCCAGCTGAGCTCACACATGCACACTCACAACCTACATGCCACACACAGGCAGGGCACACACACACATACTCACCACACATGTAGATGAATGCACGTGTGCATCCGCTTACACTTGTGGTTCCTGTTCCCCCAGCATCTCTCTGGGCCCTGATGCTGGAATCACAGGCAGAAAAGTCTGTGAAAGATCCTCAACCAGTACTTGGGGCCCCATTGTGCGTAGAAAGAAAAGGCCCAGCAATGACAGTTTCCTGGACTCTCAGAATTCAGAGTTTTTGGCAGAAGAAGAAAGCACTTTGAGGATTCAGCAAAAGACCTATTGAGGGTCAGAAAGGTCACAAGACATGGAGCAAGACTCCTTCAAGTGACCTGGATGTAGTGTTCCTGCTGGTTTCTCCATGGTTCCCAGCAGGTGGGGCGGGGCACCTGCCTGTGCACTTTAGCACCTGGCTTCATGGACACAATGTGCAGGGAGCTTGTGCTCAAAGTCTGAAGGTCAAGCAAGTGCAATGAGATCTAGCTGTGTTGGAAAGGTGACAGCAACAGATGAAAAAGAAAAGTTTACCTCGAGACTAAGAGGAGAAATGGATAAAAAAGGAAAGATCTTTCCTTGGGCCTATCCATTTTGCAGTGATGTTGAAGAGCTGAGATTCTGGAGACAGGGCCATGGATGGGCTGAGGGCCAGTGTGACCCCTCCTCCAGGAGGTGGTGTGGGAGTGCTCTCTCCCAGAACAGAAAATTGAACATTAAGCTTAGTGTTGCTCTGGGGAATAGCTGAAGTGGCTTTCCTATCCCAGTCCCCCGTCTAACCATAACTGCTTATTCGCTAGTCAGGGGAAATGTGCGAGACTTAGGAATCGTGGTTATGGCCAAGTTAGCAGCGTTGAGTGTGCACACAGTGAGATGATGAGGTAAATACAGAAAAGTTGTCTTTAAATCATTGCTAATGGCCAGATACACATGGCCTTCCATCTTATAGGACAGAGTTAACCAGACACTGAGAATTAATGAAATTTTACCAAAAATGAAAGAGAAGGGAAACTTAAAAAGAAAGAGAGCCTAGAGGCAGTACCCTGCCCACTCTCAGGCAGGGCGTACCTCTGCCTTCCTGCAGCCAGGGTCCTGTCCTCCGCTGACTATTTTTTCTCTCAAAGGCAGTGTGCCCTGGCAGCCCTGTGTGATGTCCGGAGGTTCCTCAGTGAAGAGGGAGGACACGTGGCAGTAAGTGCAATACCCTGGTGACAGCTGGGAGCGAGACACGGGGCCTATGTACATCTCCTCTTCACTTGTCAGGCACCTAGAGGGGAAGGCAAGGTGCATATGTGTGGATGGGCCTGAGTTCTGGTCCTGGGAGGAAGTCAGGCAGCCCCACAGGAGGAAACTGCCTGGTTCGGGAGCTGCACTGGGCTGTGGCTGCTCTGGCCTCTGCAGGCCACCCCTTGTGGGCTGTATGACATCTGAGTCTTCTCATATGTGGTTTCTGTTGGTGTGGTGAGTCTTGCCAGTGCTCCCTGGTTGCTCGAAGAGCTGGCTGAGGCCAGGGAAGAGGCTGCGCTCTGCTGCTCAGACACAGAAGTCATTCTTTCGCTTCCCTTTTCCTCTTGGAGCTCTCTGTGCCCAGTTCCAGTGTGACGTGAACATCATCCAGGAGTTTCTTCTCTGTCCTGGGCTGAATGCCCTGCCTGGGGACCCATGTCTTCTCCTTGGGTACCAACTTGTTCTGTTGAAACACCATCTGTCCAGAAGCTTCCTGAGAGAGGTGCTTGGGAGATAAATTGTGCCTTCTATATCAGAAATGGCTTTTTTTTTTTTTTTGAGACAGGGTCTCTCTTTGTAGTTCAGGCTGGCCCTGAGCTCACTATGGTGCCCAGGCAAGCCACCGCGAACTCAGCAATCCTCCTGCCTCTGCCTCCCGAGTGCTGGGATGACAGGCATGAACCACCACACTGGGCACTGTGGTATGTGGTATTGATGGCTGGTGGGTGTGAGTCTCCACGCCCAGCATTGTATGTGGTTACCGGGGATCAAACTCAGGACCCTGTGCTTGCAAGGCAGGCGCTGGAACCACTGAGCTAACCCTCCGGCCCAGAAATGGCTTTTTTAAATCCTTGCATTAAATTGTTGCATATAGAACTCTAGGTGGAAAGAACTTTTCCTTACAATTGCCACAACATTGCTCTGCTGTCTTGTGGCTTTTAGTGCGGCCGTGGAGAAATCTGATATCTTCGATTCACTGGTCTTCCCAAAGGTCTCATCTTTTAGAGACAGCTGGAGTTTCTTCTTGTTTGTTCTCTTCCGAGGCCCTTGAATCTTCGAGTGCATCCTATGCTAGGTCTTTTGTGTCTTTTTATCTTTTCCCTCATTTCTTCTGTCTTTTTTGTTTTGAGGGAGACTTTCTCAACATTGTAAGTATTTGGTTAAATTTTTTTTTTTTTGAGACAGGGTCTCACTTTGTAATTCAGGCTGGCCCTCAGCCCACTATGTAGCCCAGGCAAGCCTGGAACTCAGCAGTCCTACTGCCTCTGCCTCCTGAGTGCTGGGATGACAGGCGTGAGCCACCACGCCTGGCACTGTGGTATGTGGTATTGATTGTTGGTGGGTGTGAGTCTTCACGCCCAGCATTGTATGTGATTACCGGGATCAAACTCAGGACCTTGCACTTGCAAGGCAGGCGCCGGAACCACTGAGCTAAATCTCCAGCCCCCAGTAATTGGTTGAATTTTTAAAAAAATTCTAGCAGGCACGGCACCACTGAGATACATCCCTGGCACTACTATATCCTTTGATATCTCATATCTCTCTTTGTGCTCTTTTTTTTTTTTTTTTCCCCAAGACAGGGTCTCATTGTGTAGTTCAGGTTGCAACTCACAGTGATCTTCCTGCCTCAGCCTCTGAGTGCTGAAATCATAGGTATGTGTCACTCTGCCTGGCTTGTATCTGTCTTTGAATGATGTTTTTCTTTTCGGTACTGGGGATTGAACTTGGATCCTTGTACTTCCAAGGTAGGTGCAGTACCACTTGAGCTAAATCCCCAGCCCTGTCTTTGAATGATTTTAAGGTTTGTTTTTGATGCTCTTTTCTTGTTCTGTGTCCTGTTTTCTATTTCCTCCAAGTTTCTTTTTCTTTTTTTTTGGTTATTGTTTGATTGATTTTAGCCTCTCTTTTTCTTGTTAGAGGTTTTCCTGGAGTGTCTGGTAAATGCCTTCTTTTTATTTGTTGGCTTTTTCAGTACTGATATTAAAGTCAGGATCCTCCATGTGTTAGGCAAAAGCTATGTCCCTAGCCCATTTTTTTGTTTTGTTTTTCTGAAACATGATCTTGCTAAATTGTTCAGGCAGGTCTTGAACTATGATCCTCCTGCCTCTATATTCTGTTTCTCTTAGTCAGTCACTCATGTCTGTCTCACATTTTGTTGACATTTCCATCTTCTGTCCTGTCCTCTCTTGTTCTCTTTGTCTTTCTGTTCCCCTTTACTGGCATTTCAGAATGTAGTATAAATAAATATAGGTTTGGTTCACCAGACATTAGTCTGTTTTTCATTACTGTAACAAAATACTTGAGGTAGACTAGCTTTATAGAGAAAAGAAGTGCATTTAGATCACAGTTTTGGAAGCTGAGAGTTTAGAATCAGGCAACCTCATTGGCTCAGCTTCTGTTGAGGACCTCATGGTGTCATGCCTGGAGCCTGCAAGGGAGGAAGAGGTTACATCTGGAAACCAGAAGCCAGGGAATGGATGGGTCAATTTTGCCTTTTTATCACAGCCCTCTTGGGAATACCACGGACCTTGGGGAACCAGCCACATTCAGAGCACACTGACAGTGTTGACTGGTTTCTCTAGAACTTCTGCTGGCCACATAATGTCTGAGCACCTGCTCTGTGCAAAGCATGGCAGAAAGTGTTTCTCTGTGGAAGTCTGGAGGGGCCTGGCTGGATGGTGGCTGACTGGGTCTGGCAAGAAGCCCAGCACTGGCAAGAGATGCTTGTGCTGCGGCCCTCAGTGCCTCCTGCCTTCCTGGGGTCAGAGCTGAGTTAACTTCAGTTTGGTCCTAGGTTTTTGATGCAACCAACACTACTAGAGAGCGGAGAGCAACAATCTTTAATTTTGGAGAACAGAATGGCTACAAGGTGAGGCTTCTTCGGTGCCCCTCCTTGGCTGGAGCCTCAGGGGCCCCTTTCACAGCCTCCCGATTCCTGCACAGCTGTGGCTGGCCTGGGTTATGACTAGAACATGTTGGGTGGGACAGGCTGTTCTGATTCTTCTCCCAGACTTAGCTTTTCGTAGGAGAGTCCTGGACAGGGTGGCACCTCCTTTAGCTCCATGGTCCTCAACCCTACTCCCTTTGAAGGAGGGCCTGAGTGAGCGGAAAGCTCTGGGAACAAGGCCCAGGGCCTAAAGTGTGTCTGACCTGTGGTTCCTTCCCTCCTGCCTCCCTGTGTGCTTTGCCTCTTACTGCAGACCTTCTTTGTGGAGTCCATCTGTGTAGATCCTGAGGTCATAGCTGCCAACATTGTGGTGAGTGTACATCTGACCTCTTTGGGGCTGTAATGAGACAGGAGATGACAATGAGGTCCTTCTCCAGGTTTGGCTTGGTGCCTGGCTGCCCTTTACGTGTGTTTCTTTTTTTTATTAGTTTTTTTTTTTCTTCAGTATTTTTGAGACAGGGTCTCGTTTTGTAGTTCAGACTGGCCCTGAACTCACTATGTACCCCAAGTTAGCCTCGAACTCTCATCAGTCCTTCTGCCTCTGCCTCCCAAGTGCTGGGATTACAGGCATGAGCCACCATGCCCAGCTCACCTGGGTTTCTTGCACCTTGTGGGGTGGGCTAGGCATGCGGTTGCCAGGATGAGTCAGGAAAGCCTGTACCCGAGATCACTCATGTGGTGGGCTGCATGGCTCATGGGTGGATCTTCTTGCTCCTCCCTCTTAACTGTCCTCTCCTTCTCTCCTGTGAGGCCCTGGACAGTGGGAGAGGAGCTTCATCCCAGAGCCTGTATGTCACAGGGCTCTGTTCCCACTTCCAATCTGTCCCTTACTCCCTTTGGAGGGAGGACTGTGTGGGTGTGGAGAGGTGGGGCAGGGTGGGGAGAAGCCCCTAGGCCTTCCTGAGCTACAGAGGTGAGTGAGGGATTCCCATCTCAAGACTCTAGTGTGCAGTCAGCCCATGGGGCTGCTGGAACCCACCCCCCCGCCCACTCAGCCTCCAGCCCCAGCCTCAGCCGCGGGCCAGCCTCTCTCACCCTGCCCAGCAGCCTCCTTGGTCTCTGGCCCCATCTGGCCTCTGAGCCTGATGTGTCCTTGCTCTGTGCCTGGCTCTGGCAGCAAGTGAAGCTGGGCAGCCCTGACTATGTCAACCGGGACAGTGATGAGGCCACTGAGGATTTCATGAGGCGGATTGAGTGCTACGAGAACTCCTACGAATCGCTGGATGAGGAGCTGGACAGGTGAGAGGGCGCCACTGTGGCGAGTGGGTGCCGGGACTGCGCTTGGCTGCTTCCTCGTGGCCCCCTGTGGTGGCGACTGGGGACCACACCGGAAAGCAGAGATCGTCTGACCTTTTTTGTTTCTTTCCTTGAGGCAGAAATCATTGGCCAGAGGTGACTTGCAGAACACCTGTTACCTCATCGGGAACTGTGCGAGGCAGGACTTTCTACTGTTTCAGCACAGAATCGAGCCTGATTTCTGTGCAGAGGGGCCTCTGAGCCGTTGCATCACATGCTTGTCTCTCGGTGTGCAGTCTTTGTGGGAGGGGAGGGCACCTGCCTGTGCGGGTGGGAGGAGTGAAGCAGGGCTGCGGAATGGTCTGGGCGGTATCTGGCTGAGGGTCTCACAGCTGTGGTCAACAAGCATCTTCCGTAAGGGTTGCAGAGTGACTATTTGCGTGCTGGAGGATACACAGTCTCTGTTGTAGTTAGCTCTGCTGTTATAAGTTCAAAAGAAACAGGATGTAAATAAATGAGCTTTGCTCTGTTCTGATAAAACTTCATGAAAGCAGTCTGTAGGCTGCCTTTGGCTTACTGGTCATAGTTTGCCAACTCCTGTCTCTCAGCATAAGTGGTCAGTGGTCAGGGAAACAGTGTAGCCCTTGGTAAAATATTACACCATCCTCATAAACTGTAACTATGGAGAGACATGAGGCATGAATGTTGCACACCATTAAGTGAAAGACTAGAAGATAAACATGTACTGGGACCCTTTATAATCACAGAAGAAGTTGTAGTTAATGGAACCAAGGCACACACAGCCATTAGAAAGAGGGCTTCTGGGAGGCTATGGGAGACTTGTCCCTGGCCTGCCATGGAGCTGAGACATTGTGTTCCCTTGCTGGGCTCAGGAGCCAGCCCAGGTTGGCACTGACTGGCACCTCCACCCTCACCTCTGTCTCCCACACATTTATGTTTCTTATTGCTTCTGATGTGGCCACACCAGAGGGATTGTTTGGAGCAGCTCCTGACAGATCTGTCAGCAAAAGTGGCTCCTGTTTCTCTTGGTCGTGTCAGGATAATGACTCTAAACAGGGGCCACACAGTCTATACGGTGAAGGCCCCGAGGGGGACATCCAGAGAAGATGAGGCTGAGTCACAGTCCTCAAGCCTACTCCTGCTGACACAAGCGACCCCCCAGCTGGAGCCCTGCCTGGGTCCAGCGCAGAGAGAGGGATGAGCTGGGGTCATGTTCTTGTCGGCAGCCTGACCGCTGCTAGATATGGCAGCTGCACAGCACCCCTGGGTGACCTGGACTGGGCTTTTGGGGGAAGAATCGCAAGGGGAAGAGAGCTTTCCTGGGAGCACTTGCCAGCAACCCCCAGACCAGCCCTGGGGGAATGGCTGGGTACTCAGTGTGCAGCCAGTGTGCTGAGATCTCAGACGTAGGCAAGGAAGGGTCAGGCACGTGTGAGTGGCAGTCATGATGTGCTGGGGCCGGCCACTGCTTTGGATGCCACCTTCAGAAGCATGATAAGCGCTGAGCACTCCTCACAGGGCTTGTCTGTGGTCACATGTGGCATGTCACTCCTGGCTCCCACCTATCACTTGCACACCAGCTGATGGTCCTTTGTGTTGTGACTCAAACCCAGTGCTCATGGATGCAAGACCTTAGCCCCGGGTGCCCTGGCTGGCCGGATGTGCGCTGAGGGCCCTGGCCCCACTCACAGGTCTTTCTCCACCTTCTCTCTGGAAAGGGATCTTTCGTATATCAAGATCATGGACGTGGGGCAGAGCTATGTGGTGAACCGAGTAGCCGACCACATCCAGAGCCGAATCGTGTATTACCTCATGAACATCCACGTGACGCCCCGGTCCATCTACCTCTGCCGGCATGGGGAGAGTGAGCTCAACCTCAAGGGCCGGATTGGTGGGGACCCAGGACTGTCCCCTCGGGGCCGGGAGGTCAGTGCATGTGGCATGTGTGTGTGTGTGTGTGTGTGCGTGTGTGCGCACAGGAGCATGCGTGTGCCTGTGCATTGGTACCTCTGGGGGGCTGGACAGATAGATGTGTGTGTGTATGTGTATAGGGGCTGGGCTTCTGCTCTGTGGCTAAGGATGCGTGACTTTCACTGAGTCTTGGATGTTCCAAGCAAATGCCTGGATCTATGATCTCCATGTGAACTGTCACCGGTTTAGCCCCTTTGCTGCCAAAGTCATGCCACCTTGCAGTGACCTGAGCTCCAGCAGCACAGCTGATGGCTGTGCCTCAATCTGAGGGGATCCTGGGCCTTGTGGGAAAGATTGTGTGTCCCAGGGTGCACGGACTAGAGTAGGAGCCCAAGGAGGCATGGCCACAGCTGTCTCCGGTTCTGGGGGAGGACACAGCATGACCCTTGTGGATGCATGTGGTCAGGAAGTGGGCTCATATTTTTTCCAACCCTGGCTTCTCTGTGAAATAGATGGACACATCTCTGTGATCCTCCGAGGATGCTCGCAACCTGTGATCTGAATTGGCTTGTGCTGTGTTTCAGTTTGCCAAGAGCCTGGCTCAGTTCATAAGTGATCAGAACATCAAGGATCTGAAGGTCTGGACGAGCCAGATGAAGAGGACGATCCAGACGGCGGAAGCACTGGGGGCGCCCTATGAGCAGTGGAAGGTCCTCAACGAGATTGATGCGGTAACCACCGTCCTTGCTACTGTCTGCTTCCTGGGCACCAAGCTGAGGATTAGGGAGAAGCGCTTTCTTCACTTGCTTCATTGCTGTTTTTGGTTTGGGGTTTTTTGTTTACTTATTGAGGACAGACCCCAGGGAGTGCTGATGTGCACCCCTTGTCCGTTTTATTTTTACTTACTTACTTAATTTATTTATTTTTGAGACAGGGTCTCACTTTGTAGTTCAGGCTGGTCCCGAGCTCACTATGTAGCCCAGGCAAGCCTCGAACTCAGCAGTCCTCCTGCCTCTGCCTCCCTAGTGCTGGGATTATAGGCTTGGGCCACCATGCCCAGCACTGTGGTATGTGGTACTGTTTGCTGGTGGGCATGAGTTACCATGTCTGGTATTGTTGTATGTGGTTACCTGATTGAACCAGGGACCTTGCACTTGCTAGGCAGGCACCGGAAGCACTGAGCTAAATCTGCAGCCCCACCTTACCCGTTTTAATTTATTTTGCGTCAGGCCATCACTGACTTGCCCCAGTTTGGCTGTTTTGTTTTGTGTTTTGTTTGTTTGTTTTGAGATAGGGTCTGCTGTGTTGCCCAGGCTGGCTTTGAATTTGCCAGCCTCCTGAGCAGTGGGATGGCAGGTGTGTGCTGCTGTGTCTTCGAGTTTCATTGTTTTCTTTAACTCCTTCCTAGCTCTCTTTTGGATTTAAATTAGGCCAACCAAAATTTATTTTATTGTTCTAACAAAAACCTTAAATCTGTTCTTGCCCCAGTTAACTCATTCATGTCTTACCATCTATCTGTCCTTTTCAGTCAACTTATTTTACTTACTTTTATATGATGTTCCTACATATGGTATATGTGTCTGTTCATGTACCAGGATCACATTGTTTTGACTATCATAGATCTTGCTATGTTTATTTGCTGTTGGGGTATCTTTTTTAATCCTAGTAGATTATCTGCCTTTTTCTTACTGATTTTTGGGAGTTATTTGAGTATCCTGGACCAATGCAGATGTGAATTTTTTTTCTTGGTACTGGAGACTGAACCCAGCAAGTGCTGAACTATATCCCCAGCCCTTTAAAATATTTTATTATTTTATTTTATTTTACTTTGGTTTTTGGCTGTACCAGGAATTGCACTTGCCAGGCAGGCACAGCATCACTGAGCTACATCCCTGGCCCTTAAAATTTTTATTTTGAGACAGGGTCTTCATAAGTACTAAAGCTGGCCTTAAACTTCTGCTTCAGCTTCCCAGGTACTAGGATTACAGATGTGCACCACCATGCCCAGCTATGCTGGGTGGTTGATTGAAGTACACTAGTGTTCCTGACCAAAGCAGAAGCCTCTAAGATTTGTACCTTAGAAAAGTGTCACTAGTATTGAGAGTGGTGATCTCAGTTACTTTCTTGTTACTGATACACAATGCCGACACCCACAAATATAAGGAGGAAAGTTTATTTTAGCTCACAGTTTGTAGAGGCTTTAGTCCACAGTCAGCTGACTCCAGGGGAGGGGCCTGGCAGAGGAGGCTGCTCATAGCATCGGGGCCTGAAGCCGAGCAAGATCAAGGTGGGAGTAGAAGAAAGAGCCTTCCAGGCTCTGTCCTCAGAGATCAACCTCCTCCCACTGAGCTTCGCCTCCCAAGTCACTTTTAGCTATAAACTCATCAAATCCACTAGTGATTATTCACCCGCATGATCCAGTCACATCCCCAAAGCCCCATCTCTGAGGTCATGACACTTTACATCTAGATGTAAATCATAAAAGTGGTTTTCTGGGATGAGGGAAACAAGCTGGAGGAAGGAGATTAGTTATGGGTACATTGCCATGCCAGGGATATAACTTAGAAGCACAGTGCCTGCCTGGCAAGCATAAGGTCCTGGTATTGCGAAAAGAGTGCAGTGACTTGGTAAGGTGATGAAAGGGAGCAGATAGATGGCTTTGAGGTGTGTTTATGCATTTGTTTATCACAAGCTGTTCTGAGCCAACACTCTGGCTGCATTCTGAGTGGCAGAGTCTTGGTGTGGAAGTGATGGTCCTTCTGGGCCAGAGGGAGAGAGGCATCCAGGATGGCACCAGTTTTAAGGGCCAGGGAAACGGAGCACCCATGTGACATTCCCAGAGTGAGACCGGGGTGAGCTGTGATGCTCTTGCATCCCTTTCGACAAGTGTGAGTCCCCTGAACAGAAGTGATGTTGACAAGATGGGGTGTTGGCAGCCAGGGGTCTTATTTCTGTCAGATGTTTGGGTGACATCTGTCCAGCTAAAGTGAGCTCTTCTAGGTGATCCTGAGCACAGCAGACGCTGAGCAAGTGGGCACTGAGTGAGAGGACGAAGTTCTGGGTGCCCCAAGGAAGCAGCTGGATCTCCAGGGTACTTGGAATGTGAAATGGAGCTGGAGGGAGAAGTAAGGCCCACAGGAAAGTTCTGGAGGGCCTAAGGGGCTCCATAACCTAAGCAGTTATGGAGAAGGGTTTTGTCAGAAACCCAGGTGGAAGGGAAACCAGGAAGCGAGGGTCAGGAAGTGACCCTTCCTCAGGGGTGAGGAAGCCATGATACCACAGGGTGGGGAGTGAGGCCAGGCTCCACACCGACCACCAGGATGCCACTAAGGAACTTGACATGAGCCAGAAGGTGTGAGTGGGAGGGAGTGGGCACAGGCTTAGGGCTGAAGACAGCTGAAAGCCTGAGCGGCTGGCTGACAGCAAAGGAGGGAGGAGGGCTCAAGTGACTGGGGGGTGCCAGAGGCCCCATTTCTGAGCAACAGGCAGTAAGTGGCACAGGCAACTTTATCTGGTATCTTTTCCCTCAGAATCTCACTGTTATTCCTCAGCAAATTTTTGTGCTCTAGGGCAGGTGTACCTATAATCCTACCTCTCGGGAGACTGAGGCAGGAGGATCACTGTGAATTCAAGGCCAGCCTGGACTACATAGTGGGACCCTGTCTTAAAAAAAAAAAGAATCTTGTGCCCTAGTAGTTTTCCAGTCAATTCTTGTACATTGTCTTGAGGAACTAGCATTTTAAATAAGGATAATGCAGATTTTGCCTTCTCAGTTCATGTACCTTGTATCTCTGTTTCATATGATTGCATATGTGAATAAGCAAATTAGATGTCCTAGTTTTGTTCTTAATTTAAAGGCTTGACCTTCCGGCTTCTACCCTGTGGAATGGTGATAAGATTAAGCTAATCCTGTTGTTTTCAAACTTTATTATAAAAATTTTCAATTGTACATGAAAGTAAGAATACAATACTATGATTAATCACTATCCAAATACCAATTTCAACATGTTCCACAGGCTTATTCCAACCAGCCCATTCCCATCCCCACTGGGTTGTTTTAAGGCAAATTCAGACATGATATTTTATTGTAATATATATCTCTAGAGTGTGAGTTAAGGACTATTTCATTAACATAGCCATTTTATCATTGTGATATCTTGCAAAAATAGTCATGAAATACCTATGTTCAGATTCCTCTGCCTCGTGAATATTCTTTATAGTATTTGGTTTGAGGCAAACTAAAAGTTAAACCAGAAATCCTGTCATTTATGGCAGTGTGAATGAGGCTGAGGACAACTGTATGAAGTGAAATAATCTGATCACAGAAAGACAAATGCCACATGATTTTATTTATATAGAGAATCTAAAAAGTGCCTCTCATAGAGGAAGAGGGAAGAATAGAGGGCACCAGAGTCTGAGGTGGGGCTGGGGTACAAGCAAGATGGATGCCAGGTTTGGTGATATAGACCTGACTGAGACTTGGGAGGCAGAGGCAAGAAGGTCACAAGTTGAAGACCATCTTGAGCAGCTTAATGAGTTCCTGTGTCAAAATAAAATTTTAAAAGGATTAGAATGCAGCTCAGTAGTAGAGCACTTGCCCAGCATACCCAAGGACGGGGATTTAATTGTCAGTACTCCTCCCCACAGTAGACATGTACTAAAAGACAGTTACATAGGAAGAGTAATTGTGTTCTATAGCAAAATAGGTAACCACAGTTAACCACAATTCACTATATATTTCAAAATAACCAGAGAAGTTTTTTTTTTTGAAACAGGATCTCACTTTGTAGTTCAGTTTGGCCCTGAGCTCACTATGTAGCCCAGGCAAGCCTCGAACTCAGCAATCCTCCTGTCTCAGCCTCGGGAGTGTTGGGATTACAGGCGTGAGCCACCACACCCGGCACTGTGGTATGTGGTGTTGATGGCTGGTGGGCGTGAGTCATCACGCCCAGTATTGTATGTGGTTCCCGGGGATGGAACGCAGGACCTTGCACTTGCCAGGCAGGCGCCAGAACCACTGAGCTATATCTCCAGCCTAACCAGAGAAGTTTTTAAGTGTTCCTAACACATTTGATAAATGTTTGCAATAAGGGATGTGTTAATTACCCTGATTTGATTATTATACATTGTATATATGTCTTACTAAATTGCCAAGGCTGAACTGGAATTTTCCACCATCTTGCCTCAGCCTCCCAGGATGCTAGAATCATAGGTATGTGTCACCACTCCTGGCTTATCAATTTATTAATAAGTGATATTTGTCTTGTTTTTTTTTTTTTTTTTTTTTTTGAGACAGGGTCTCGCTTTGTAGTTCAGGCTGGCACTGAGCTCACTATGTAGCCCAGGCAAGCTTCGAACTCAGCAGTCCTCTTGCCTCTGCCTCCCGAGTGCTGGGATTACAGGCTTGAGCCACCACGCCTGGCACTGTGGTATGCGGTATTGATTGTTGGTGGGCATGAGTCTCCATGCCCAGCATTGTATGTGGTTACCGGGGATCAAACTCAGGACCTTGGGCTTGCGAGGCAGGTGCCAGAACCACTGAGCTAAGCCTCTGGCCCTGTCTGTTGTTTTTTATTTGTTCTACATGTAGGGGCTCAGAAACTTGAATTATGCTGATACCATATAATGAACCTGGTGATTTTCAGTCTTTTCTGAACCTTTGGAATTAGCTCTTTGGCAAGGCCCTCTGACTTTAGGCTTTGAGGTAATTCTTCAATGACAATTAAAATTTAGTCCTTAGTCCTTGTTTTTTTTTTTAGACAGGGTCTCACTTTGTAGTTCAGGCTGGCCCTGAACTCACTATGTAGTTCAGGCAAGCCTCAAACTCCGAAATCCTCCTGCCTCTGTCTCCTGAGTGCTGGGATTACAGGCGTGAGCCACCATGCCTGGCACTGTGGTATGTGGTTACCGAGATCGAACCAGGGACCTTGATCTTGCTAAGCAGGTGCTGGAACCACTGAGCTAAATCTCCAGCCATCCTTAGTCCTGTTTTTTGTTTTGTTTTGTTTTACTTTTTTGAAACAAAGTCTCACTATATAGCCCAGGCTAACTTCAAACTTTCAGCAATCCTCCTGCCTTAGCCTCCAAAATGCTGGGATGATAGGAATGTGCGATCCACACCCGGCATGGTTTTTTGAGACAGGATCTTATTGTATAGATTAGGCTAGTCTCAGGGTCCATTATTCTTGAGTTGTCTTTTTCTCCCCAACAGTTTGTAAGTCTCAAATATACAGCAAAGTTGAAAGGCTTATATGAATACGTGTATATTCACTGTGTTAGATGCCTATTTCTACATAACCAATTACCACAAATTTGGACCCTTCCCTAAACACGCATTTACTCTTTCATAGTTGCTGCAGGTCAGGAGCCTAGCCAGGCGGGGCTGAGCTTTATCCTTAGGTTTTCATGAGGTTCCAGTCAAGTGTCTTAGCTGATGCTCAGGTCTCTTGCAAGCCCACGTGGTTGTTGTCAGGATTCATCTACTTGTAACGTGTAGGATTAAGGTCATTTTCCCCCCAGTGCCATCAGCCAACATCTCCAGCCCTTTATAAAAATGTCTTAAACGTTTGTGACAGAGACTTTCAAAGTTGCCTGGGCTGGCTTCAGTCTTGTGATCCTCTTGCTTCGGCCCCCCAGAGTCGTTGGCATTACTGATGTGCACCACTGTGCCCTGCGCCCAGCAGTGTCACATTGTCTTCACAGCTGTTGGCTGAGGGTGCTCCATATTCCTAGGGCCTGCCCACACTCCTTGCTGGGGAACCTCCCCTAACAAGCAGTTTAAAGCTGATACTGAGAATCCACGTCACCGCCCCAGCCAGCTAAATTTGGTACCCATAAAACCCATGGGACTGATATCCTCTTACTTAGGCCAGAGGGTGCAGATACAGGTTGCATATCGTACTTGTATTCAGAGTTGACTCCTAGGGGTCACCCCAGGTATATCTGTATCCTAACCTTGGATTCTCACTGTGCCCACCAGCCTCGCATTGTGCCACTTTCTCACTTTCTCCTCGTTGCTCCCTCTCTCCACCATGGTCCTATTTACTGCAAAGTCATCTGGTCGGTCAGGGAATGAGGAAGCAGATGTGGGTTTAGTTTAAACAAGATTGGTGGATACTGTAGCCGGGAGGTGACTATGTGGATTACTTACACTGTTGGTCTGCTTTATTGTGTGACTAAACATTTGCACAAGTTTGGATTATTTGGACTCATTAATTTCTGCTTAATCACATTCAAATTTTGTGCCCTTATTTTTTTGACTATTTGATCAACGTAAAGTAATAGAGAATCTGTCATTATGAGTTTGTTTGTTTTTTTTTTTTACATTATTTTGGTTTGTGTGTTTTGTTCCCTCGCCATTTACCTTTTTTTTTTTTTTTTTTTTCAGACAGGGTCTCGCTTTGTAGTTCAGGCTAGCTGTGAGTTCACTGTGTAGCCCAGGCAAGCCTGGAACTCAGCAATCCTCCTGTCTCTGCCTCCTGAGTGTTGTGATGACAGGCTTGAGCCACCAAGCCCGGCACTGTGGTCTGTGGTATTGATTGCTGGTGGGCATGAGTCACCATGCCCAGCATTGTATGTGGTTACCGGGGATTGAATTCAGGACCTTGTGCTTGTGAGGCAGGCGCCAGACCCACTGAGCTAAATCTCTGGCCCACATTTACCTATATTTCAAGTTCTTATAAAGTAATTTAAAGTCATGGCTTATGAATTTATGGAACATAAGGGAAACAGTTATTCCTGTTTGGTTGATTCAATGAGGCTCTTCAAGGGACCACCTAAAAGGTAAGAGCAGGGTAGATACAGGGGCTGTTGCTTTGAGCCTCTAGCAACTGGGACCACTTCTTTCTGAGGGCAGAGAAACAGGAGAGAGAAGGAGGATCTAGGGCTGCATAGGAGCAGGGAGGAGGGGCAGCCCCGTGGGTGGTAGGTGGTCTCTGTGAGGGCCTGGACCCTGCAGGCAAGACCCCAGGAAGGAACCACTGTTTTGCTCCTCTCTCTCTGCGGTCAAGTTGCTCTGGCCTTGGGAGATATAGCCCTGCTTCCTGGGGGTAGAGCAGCAGAGAGGGATCTGGGGGTGCAAATGAGAGGAGCCAGCGCAGCATCTCTAAACATCCTATTTCATTGTCTGCTGGGCTGTGTCGGGTCAAAAAGAAGTTTGTTAGTCTCTTTTTTTTTTTTTTTTTGAGACAGTGTCTCGCTTTGTAGTTCAGGCCAGCTCTGAGTTCACTATGTAGCCCAGGCAAGCCTCGAACTCAGCAGCAATCCTCCTGTCTCTGCTTCCTGAGTGCTGGGATTACAGGTATGAGCCACCATGTCTGGCACTGTGGTGTGTGGTGTGTGGTGTGTGGTATTGATTGCTGGTGGGCGTGAGTCTCCATGCCCAGCATTGTATGTGGTTACCGGGGATTGAACTCAGGACCTTGCGCTTGCGAGGCAGGCGCCGGAACCACTGAGCTAACCCTCTGGCCCTGTTAGTCTCATTTTTGTTTTTCTGTAGGAATATATTTTTTTCTGATACCCCCAGCTCTTTTTAAAACATTTTATTTTGATACCAGGTCTCTTTCCTTAAATTACACAAGTTGACCTTGAACTCAGCATCCTCCTGCCTCAGCTTCTGGAGTAGCTGGGATTACAGGCATGTGTCACTGTGCCTAGATGTCTGCTTTTACTACTGTACTTTCTTTATCCTTGATTATTAGGGTTAGATGATAGTGTGCCTTTCTTCATGTTTTGAAAAAGTTTATTGGTATATTTTAGATACACATAATGATTATATTCATCGTAGGGAATTTGTGCCTGTACATGATCTATCTTGATTCTTTTTTCTCCATTCTCCTCCTTTATTTTTCCCATTCTCTTCCTTTATTATTATAAGCTTTGTTTCTATTTTTTCCTTCTTTTCTCATTGTTTTTCTTTTCCCTTCCTTCCTTTCTCCTCCCCCCTTCCAGTTTCTTCCTGTTTCACAGTTTCTTCCTGTTTTACAACATCCATTACACATTTTGGTCCTTATTTACACTCTCAGTTTCTCATACTAGAAACAATGCAATATTTATACATTTGTGTCTGATTTGGTCTCAAGGTGCATCCATTTACCTAAAAATGTCTCAAGTTCATTCCTCTTATGACTAATACTCCTGGTATTTTTTTAAAAAACCACCTCTTCTTTATCCATTCATTGGTTTATGGGCATTTGGGCTATTTCCAAGGTTAGTTTTTACAAACTGGGCTGCTATAAACATGGGTGGGTGCACACATATCACTGTGGTATTATGCTTTTAATTCTTTTGGGAAGATGCCAAGGGGGGAAATAGCTGGGTCAAATGGAGCTTCTAGTTTTAGTTTTCTGAGGGATCCCCACACTGATTTCCACAGTCCATATCCCCACCAACAGTGGAGGAGGGTTCCTTTCTCCCCACAGCCCCACCAGCATTTCTTACTGGTTGATTTCTTAATAGCACTATTCTTTGTGGAGTAGGATGGGATCTCAGTGATTTTATCTGCATCTCTTGAATGACCAGTGATGTTCAACATTTTTTCATTTATTTATTTGTCCTTTATATTTTTCAGATGCCCATTTTTATATTAGGTCTTTAAATTTGGGAGGTATCTTTTTTAAGTTCTTTATATATTCTAGATATTAGTCCTTTGTCTGAAAAACAGCTGGAGGGCCAGAGGGTTAGCTCAGTGGTTCCGGCGCCTGCCTTGCAAGCGTAAGGTCCTGAGTTCGATCTCTGGTAACCACATACAGTGCTGGGCGTGGAGACTCACGCCCACCAGCAATCAATACCACATACCACAGTGCCGGGTGTGGTGGCTCATGCTTGTCATCCCAGCACTTGGGAGGCAGAAACAGGAGGATTGCTGAGTTTGAAGCTTGCCTGGGCTACATAGTGAGCTCAGTGCCAGCCTGAACTACAAAGCAAGACCCTGTCTCAAAAAAAAAAAAAAAAACAGCTGGAAAAAAATTATTTCCCGCTCTTTGGGTGGTCCCTTTGTTTTGTTGGTCGTTTCTTTTGTGGTGAAAAAGCTTTTTACTAAGATGAGATCTCAGTTGTTGATTTTTTTGTAATATTTCATGTGTTATGGTTTTTGTTCATAAGTGTTTGCTTACACCAATGTCAAGAGTTCTCTTTTCCAGTACATTTAGTGTTTCTGTTTTAATATTTAGATCTTTGGTCTGTTTTGATTTGAGTTTGCTGTATAGTGAGAGACATGGGTCTAATTTTAGTTTTTGGCATGTAGAAAGCCAGTTTTTACAGCACCATTTATTAAAGAGGCTCTCTTTTTTCCAGTGAAAGCATTTGATTTTGTCAAAGATAAGTGGTTAAGTGTGTTTCAAGTTGTTTCTACATCTTCTAATCTGTTCCATTGATCCTCAGGTTTGTTTTTTCGCCAGTATTGTGCTAGTTTTATTACAGTAGTTTTTTAATATAAAGTTAGGAATTGTGATCCCTTCTGCCTTACCTGTGTTGTCCAAAATTGCTTTTGCTATTCTAAGTCTCTTGGTTCCAAATGAATTTTAGGGTTATTTTCTCTAATTCTGTGAGATATGTTATTGATATTTGATTGAGTTTGGATTAAATCTGTGTAACAATTTTCAAGTATGATCATTTTCACTGTGTTGGATCTTCCAACCCAAAAGCAAGGGACATCTTTTCATTTCCAATATCCTCTTTGATTTCCTTTTATCCTGGTTGGGGTTGATTGGGATTTTTGGTTTCTGGGCTTCTAAGAAGAAAGTTTGAAAAAAAAGATTAGCCATCATTTCTTCAAATGTATCTTCTGCCGTACTCTTCCCACCCTGCATTCCAACCATATATGTGTTAGAATACTTGTTTTGTTTTTTCAGTACCAGAGATCAAACTCATGATCTTTTTGCCTGTGAGGCAGGTGGCTGCACCACTGAGCTAAAACCCTGGCAAACGTTTTTTGTTTTTGTTTTTCTGATACTGAGGATTGAACTCAGGACCCTGTCTGTGCTTGTGAAGCTA
>PVIC010026073.1:0-24795 GCA_004025085.1 Thryonomys swinderianus
TCTTTCTTTCTTTCTTTCTTTCTTTCTTTCTTTCTTTCTTTCTTTCTTTTTCTTTCCTTTCTTTGTTCCTCATTCCCTCCCTCTCTCTCTTTCTTTTTCTCCTTCCTTCCTGCCTGCCTTCCTTTCTTTCTTTTCTTTCTCTCCCTTTCTCTTTTTTTCTTTCCTTCCTTCCTCCCTCCCTCTTTTTCTTTGCTTCTTTCTTTCTTTCTTTCTTTCTTTCTTTCTTTCTTTCTTTCTTTCTTTCTTTCTTTCTTTCTTTCTTTCTTTTTCTTTCTCTCTTTCTTTCTCTCTTTCTCTCTTTCCTTCTTTCTTTCTTTCTTTCTTTTGGCAGGGTCTCACTTTGTAGTTCAGACTGGCTTTGAGCTCACTATGTAGCCCGGCAAGCCCTGAACTCAGCAATCCTCCTGCCTCTGCCTCCTTAGTGCTGGGATTACAGGCATGAGCCACCACGCCCAGCATTATGGCATGTGGTACTGATTACTGGTGGGCATGAATCACTATACCCGGTATTGTTGTATGTGTTTACCAGGGATCAAACCAAGGACTGTGTGCTTGCTAGGCAGGTACTAGAATCACTGAGCTAAATCTCAGGCCCATATTCTCCTTTCTTAAGAAAGGATGTCTTCAAAACCAAACAAAGGATTGGCAAATACTGCATAACAAAAAGTCTAGCAAGCATTCAAATAACTGTAGGATTAGCAATATAACTTTAATTCTCCACAGTCCTCTGAAAACAACAGCAAGAAGTAGTAAAAGTAACAGAAAGCATCTGTTGGAATTTGTATGTACCTATTCCCTTGAAGTTTCATAAATTAATTCTCAGGTAGGGCTTTGGGGAAGTGACTGAATCATGGTGCCATGGCGCTCAGGAGCAGATCGGTCCAGTGATGAGTTCATAGTCAAATGTGACTTAGAAGGTGAACCTTGACCGGATGAGATGGTCACTGGGGGCGTGGCCTTGAAGGGTCTGTCTTTCCTCCTCATCCTCCTCCCTTGATCCTTCTCTTAGCTTCCTGCTGTCCTGCCATGAGTTGCTTCTCTGCCACGTCTTTCTGACACAATGCCCTGCCTTGCAGCCAGCCAACTAAGGACTGTAACCTCTACAAACTGCGAGTCAAAATAAATCCCTTCTCCTTTAATTTGTAGGTGTTTGGTATTTCATGTCAGCAAGGAAAAGTAACTAAGACATTATCCATAAACGAGGGACACAGAAAACCAACTTCTTTTTTGCATGAAATCACAAAATCATAAACTCAGCAGATATCTGTGCCAGTGAACATAAGGAAAAAACATACAATTATTTCCACATACTCAGGAAAAACTAAATTTTCAAAATCACTTGGAGTTTATACATATTTCATTAATAGAGCATCCGTATTTATGCATGCAAATCTATTTATATTTGTTAATCTATCCAACAATAATCATCTGTGTACCTATTTATATGGATACGTAGAGCAATAGATACTTCAGCCCAAAGTCCACATCTATCTTAACGGAGCAGCAATGACACTTCCCACTAAAGACAAGCCCATTACGAAACTGCCCCGTATCTCCACTCTTACCTGATACTATCATGGCGGTAATGGCAATGTAACAAAACAAGGAAAACAATAAAATTTAAAAGAATGAATAAGATTATCTCTCTGAACACAGATCGACCGATAACACATTCAAAAACACTAAAAAGTATTGCTTCTAAAAAACTACGGCCTATAAGGTGAGACGGTGCAGGCCTGTAATCCCAGCACTCAGCAGGCTGAAGTAACGGGATTGCTGCCTGTTTGGGTTTTATATAAAGACACTATGGGCAATAAGAATTCAGTAATATAATAGGACCAGTGATTCAAACATTAATAGGTTTTGTATGTCTTTAAATAAAAAACAGTCACATAACAGAGGAGAGAAATTCCTTTATAAGTAGCAAATTTAAAGCTTAAGTAGGTGGAAACACAGTTTAAAAAAAGGAAATATAAAGAAATGTTTTAAATTTCACAAAAAATCGAAAATAGAACCAGACAAAGGATAGCCAGATCATCCTCTAAAATAGGTTAAATCTCATCATTATAAAAATGACACTGTCTCAAGTTAGTAAAACATAAAATAATCACAATAAATGCAGAAATATTTTCCATTAATCCAGACAAGTTCATTACCGCACCTTTAATTAAGAAATGCACCAAACAAAAATTATTATGAGGAAAATGTGAAAAGATAAGTAATGACAGGTAAGAGCAACTCATCAGAAATTGAAACATATTAGAAGCCATTTACAATAGGCTTGAATTTTTTAAAAAAATATAGGTAATGCAATATGAATAATGAGACAGCAATACTGCAGAACAGAAAGTTTATGATCAACCCAGAAGCACATGAAGAAACACAGTATGTCTTCAGTAGCACCTCAAGTTTTGAAGGAAGTAAACTTCATCAATTCTAAGTCAACTGAAGAGTCACTTCCTAAAGCATAAATCTAGATAAATCCCATACTCTACATCAGAATAATTCCAATATTAGAATTTTTTAAATTACTGAAAAAATAAATAGGATAACTTAAATCTGAAGAATGAAGGCAAGCACTTTATCACTCAAAATCCAAAGGCAATGACAAGATACATTAATAGAATATATTTTAAAAATAAATTACAGGCCGGAGGGTTAGCTCAGTGGTTCCGGCGCCTGCCTCGCAAGCGCAAGGTCCTGAGTTCAATCCCCGGAAACCACATACAATGCTGGGCGTGGAGACTCACGCCCACCAGCAATCAACACCTCATACCACAATGCCGGGCGTGGTGGCTCACGCCTGTAATCCCAGCACTCGGGAGGCAGGGACAGGAGGATTGCTGAGTTCGCGGCGGCTTGCCTGGGCACCATAGTGAGCTCAGGGCCAGCCTGAACTACAAAGCGAGACCCTGTCTCCAAAAAGCAAAAACAAACAAACAAACAAACAAATAAATAAATAAATTACAAAAATTAGCAAATTATATTACAAGCAAATAGTTTATCCTCTAACCATAGACAAAAATCTCTTAAAGTTGCAAAAAAGTGATCAAAACTCCCAATAAAACCTAAACAATAAATATTAAGATTGTTCCAGAAAGAACTTAGCAAACATATTTATGCATATGGAAAAAGTTTTAAGTCTCATTCATAGCAAAATACATATGAATGCAACTACAAAAAAAATCACAATTTCTCAGCTATTTAATTGACAAAATGCCAAAAGTTTTATGACATGTTTTGTTGGCAGTGCTATGCAGAGAAAAGCAGTCAGTAAAACTGATGGAATGATTACCAAACAGCATAATTTCTCAAAAGGAGAACTTGAAAATATCAAACAAAATTGCACAAGTATTAACCCATGGACTCAGCCTTCCCACCATAAAGATCTTATCTAGGAGAGAAAGAAAATGATTCAAGTATGAAATGGCAAGGTGGGTGGTTATTCAGAGCAGAATTATTTGAAAAAGCAAAATATTGGATGCAATCCAAATGTTCAGCACCATGGGACAGATTTAATGAAGAACAGTACTTCCTCCAAAGAGTATATTACCTAGCTATAAAAAAAGAGACCAGTATTTATATACTGATAGGAAATGATTTCTATGATGCATTAAAAGAAAGGTTTGAAGAAGTTGGCATGTGAACATACATAAGAATGTATTTGCTTGTTTTCATAAAATGTAAACAGTGAGAAGAAGAGCAAGAAACAGCCTAGGAAATTGAATAAAGACAAATTTTTTCTGAAGAGAATTTAAAATTTAGCTTTTAAGACATGAAAGTGGATTTATTTATTAAAATATAAACATGTATTGAGAAATGACCCTCAAGTTAAAAATAGTGTGAAATAAATAAATAAAAATCTGTTACCGTGAGTTCTGGAACAAAAAGAAATGCTTTAAGTTTCACTTATTGCTTTATTTTTTAGTAGCACTGTTGATATACTGATGAAATAAATCAAGTTTATACGGTAACATTAGGAATCAAGTATTTCAATTTCAGATAAAAAATAATAAATTCAAAGAAATAAATTCTATTAAAGTTATATTAGGAATGTCATATATGGCATTACACACACACATGCACACACACACACACATATAATATATTGTATTTCTATCTACCTATCTACCTACCTACCTATGCTTGAACCATCTACATCTATTTCTGTGTATACATCTTTGCAAATTTCTCCTCTGAAATTATCTATAAGTAGCAACTTCATAGCAATGACCATACCCAGAGCTTATTTCTAGAGTATTTCTTACTAGGAGCAGTGAAGTTAGATGGCAGACATGATGCCTAAAAAAGAAAAAAGGGAAAGAATTTGGACTATCATTTGTAAGAGCACACAAAAGCTAATGAAAACTAAATCAAAGACATATGGTTGGTTAGGCAAATTTGAAACAGTTTGATCATCATAGATGCAAATGAAAAACAATATTTCAACCCTTAGTAAGCCTTTTTACTTAATGCCATCACATCAGTTATTCAGTAAATTACATGTGAATGCCAAGTAGAAATATTCATGGACTTATACTGAACAGCACAAAAACCCATACATTCACCTGCACACCAAAATTGATAGATGGTTCCCACCTTTACTCAAGGATCCAATTCAATATCCTTAAAAGACAGAGAGAACTTCACATGTTGTGCTTTCCGGTTTGATACATGTAAAGACATCATTATCTTATTATTATTGTCAACATGCCAATTCCTTTCATTCTAATTTTCTGTGTATACACAATATAAAAGAAACAGGGAAAGTGTAATGGCCTGTGAAGAGACACAGGCAAACTGTGGAACATTGTACAAGACAATTGGCCAGGTCCAACCAAAGAATGAATTCATTAAGTTTAAAAATAAGAAAAGTTTGATTTTTAGAGTTAAAAAAAGTAATTCATCAAAGCCATCCAATAAAACATATGAATACTGAGTGACTCATTTTTAGGGAGAAAAAGTTAAACATTTTAGAGTATATGCAAATAAAGAAATTAATTTATATTTTTATATTAGATTAAACAATCCTCTTTCAGAATCCACAGGAAATGATTTCTAAGCCCCAGCCCACAGTACATACCACCTCTGCAGATGCTCAAGGCTGTCATATGAGACAATGTAGAATTTGAGTATAATCTGTGCATTTTCCCACATACTTTAATCTCTAATTCATTTATAGTATTAAACA
Organism: Thryonomys swinderianus; assembly: GCA_004025085.1. Lineage (NCBI taxonomy): Eukaryota > Metazoa > Chordata > Mammalia > Rodentia > Thryonomyidae > Thryonomys > Thryonomys swinderianus. Next base: position 5,192 of record PVIC010026073.1, read on the forward strand.
CAATGTAAATAGTTGTTGGACTCAACAGATTAGGAAATCATGACAAAAAATCCTAGACATGTTCAGAACAAAAGAAATTCTTAAAAAAATATTTTCAATTCAATGTTTGTTGAATCTATGGATACAGAATCCACTGATAGGCAGTGCCAACCCTATCTTAGATTTCACTCTGTTCATACTATTATAGTTATGGAGACAATTATTTATTTTTAAGAAGACATATGCTGCAATTTTTAGAGGCCTATTCTCACGCTTTTTACAATTTGTTTTCAAATGAGTCAGCAAAAATAATAGAATCAGTAGAGGTGTATACCTAAAATATACTGATAAACTTATTAATTTTTTTAAAAAGGTAAAAAAATATAGCAAACTATCATTACATCCTCGATAGACATTTTCTTTCTGCTACTTTTTCAAGTCCTTGGTATGCTCCAAAACTCTCACCATAAAAGTTAGGATACAAGCATCTTGCAGAACTTGGTACCTCCCAGCAAGATGTGTAGAACCTGTACATTGCATGATTATTACTCCAACACCAACTTGATTTTAAAGAGACATTAGAAGAAACACAACTGTGTCTTTTTAAAATTTAACTTTGCTTTTTTTTTTTTTTTGAGACAAGGTCTCACTTTGTAGTTCAGGCTGGCCCTGAGCTCACTATGCATACCAGGCAATCCTCGAAATCAGCAATCCTCCTATCTCTGCCTCCTGAGTGCTGGGATCACAGGTGTGAACCACCACGCCAGGCACTGTGGTATGTGGTACTGATTGCTGGTGAGTGTGAGTCACCACACCTGGTACTGTTGTATGTGGTTACTGGGGATCCAACCAGGGACCTTGTACTTGTTGACAGGCCCCGGAACCACTGAGCTAAATCTCAGGCCCTAATTTTGCTTTTGAAAGTCTTCTCTTTTAAGATTTTATTTTCTCTCTTAACCCACTGAGAGGACAAGAGAAGCTCTTTCATAGAGTTGTGATGGTTCAACTGTTAAGTCATGAACTAGAATGGACATTTGGAGAATATGGGGCCAAAGGCTTGATGAGCTCAAACTTAAACCTGTTCCCTAAAAGATCAACAGGTCTTTCAATCTTGAATCAGCTGAAGCTCTTGGGTCTTGTGGTTTATCTTAAGGGGTGGGAGTTGGTGAAGTATCCATTGGGGCTTGGTTAACACTCAAAAAGCACAGAAGGGAGAAATACTCTCTAACAGAGATCCATCGGCTGCAACTGCCTTACGATACACTTGTGATTAAGTTGCCAGAAAAAAATGGGGCTTCCATGAGAGGTGTGCTACACATCTCACTTGTCTTTATGACAACAGTACTATTAAGTGCTAGGGGAGAAACAGTCCCCCTACAATCAAATCAAACTAATTTCATACTGTGATGGTAAAATCTTAGAAGTCATCTAACACTAGTTGCTAAATCTCCTTACATATCAACACCTTAGAAGTTGGAGAAATCTTTCACTCAGTTTTGGAAATGTGTATTAATAAACTTTATGCCTCAGAGTAATTTGAAGATCCAAGGAAAACTAAGTTGGAAATACAGAAAATTTCCATCTATCCACTACCAAGCAGGCACTAGTAATGCCTTCCACTGCTGCAGTTCATTGGCTATAATCTCTGAACTTGCAAAGTGTTTCGGGACATGATACTGCTAAAGGCGGCCCACAGACAACTGAGAATAAAGCAAAGCCAGGTGACCACCCTCTCCTTCCTCTCACACTCACCCCGAAGCAGGTCAGGAAGTCCAACCACGTCCTTGGCGGACCTTCTTCCTCCCTGCTCCCCCAAAATCCTCCTGTGACAGGTGCCCTTTCCTATCCACTGGAAGCCAAGAACTGCCACTCAAGACTGACAAGAATCTGAACCTGCAGGCCTTGCAAAGTTCACCCCAGTCTATCACCATTAGTCAACACCCTTTTGTACTTCAGTCCTACTTCTGCATGACTGTTCATCGAACTGCTTGGTGGGGTTACTTCTTGAAGCATTTGTGTCATGTAAAACTGAATTCGTGTCCTTTTCTCTGGTTTTGTTACAACCTTTTCAGCCATGAGCTCTACAAGGGGTGAGAAAAGTAATCACATCCCTTTTGTTCTGTATCCTCATGTGTTGTTACTATCAGAGTCTGAAGTCCACCACAGGGCTCACTTGGGACTGCACATGCAGCTGACGTGGTAAAGGTCTACACCACTGTATTTCACACAGAGTAGTTCTACTGCCTTCAAACTTGTCCTCTATTTGTCCTTCACCCCCTTCTTACTATCCCTTGGCAACCACTGATTTTTTTCGTGTCTCCATAGTTTCGTCTTTTCCAAAATGTCATACAGAAGAAATCATTCAGTATGTAGTCTTTTTTCTGATGACTTCTTTTACTTTTACTTCACAATATGCATTTAAGTTTGTTATTTGTATTTCTAAATTGACATCTAAGACTTTTCACCATAAGTTTAATTTGTTTCAAAAGGCACAACTGAAAGGTTATTGAGAATCCTGACCTTTAAATGTAAAACACTTCTACTGAAAGGTAATTTTCAAAATCTTACTCATGTCTATTCCAAAAGTTAATATTATTAAAACAAATTACACAAATAAGTGGATTTCACTGTGATATTCCCATACATGCACATATCATGCTTTGATCATAGTTTTTCTATATATAATTCTTTAAATGTGTCCAAGGAATATAAATCCCACAGCAATGTGACACATTTATTTGTATATATGAAGTTATATATAAATACACAAAATGCTATTTCCACTTGAAAATGACCTTGTATTTTAAAATAATTTTATCTTGTAATCTTTTACTTTTTTTTCATACTTCACCCCAAATAAACATATGTTCAAATTAATTTAAATTTTTTCTACGGTCAAAGGCCCTGAGGATTTATAAATTTGAAAATATTTATATCATATATCTGACTTTGAAAAAGTTATTAAGTGCTGATAATAAAATTTTACTGAAAGTCTCCTCGCAGACATGGACTTGAGCTCATTATACTGGTTCTCAATATCAATCACAGAAGTATTTTCCAAGGTCTCTTATCACCCCAGAAAGTTTTTTTTTTTCCCTTTAAACAAAGCAATTAGATATTGACTGTAGGATGGGTAAGATAGTATGCTTTCTTTTGCATATTTAATGTAAAGCAATTGTGATACAAACATAGTAGGATCTCAAGAAGGATCCTGAGGGAGTTAAAATTTGAAATTTAAACTGTTCAATGTGGTCGGGCTTTGAAAAATCTTTATGTAGACTGAGGAAGTAGTTCATACACTTAGAATGAAGATATTTGCTCTAAACCATGGAAAGATAATTTAATCATAAGTATTCTCTTTCCTGCCCCTTTTCTCTCTTCATAATGCAGTTACTTACAATCAGAAAATACATTAAACTATCAAGAAAAATTTGGCATATGTCCATATCTGACTAGGACATAGGTTTTTCATAGAATAATACATGTGTGATAATTTCACTTTGCTATCAGTTACCTGTGATTTGTCATTGGTGACCAAGGAAACATTGTTCTTTAAATAATACCCATGTTAACAAGGGCTTTATTGATTGTGTCCATTATATCAGGGATAGTTCTGAGATATATTATTTGGTCATCATACCTCTTAATCTGAATTTTATAGGTGAGGATATAAAGCTTGGGTTACCAAATAGCATTCCTTATTCAAGGTTATACAACTAATAAAACAGGACATATCTATTTGTCTAAAAATAGGGAGATATACCTATATATCTCTGTATATATACACAAATAACATTTTGTGCTTGTAATCACTGCACCACCTATTTCTGTTCTCTGAAGTCTGAGGAATTTTAATGGTTCCTATATTACACTGATACTTTTTAATCTTAATTTTGAATGAGTCAGTTTTATAATACTGTTTTTTTAATTTCCTCACCTCTAAAATATCTGATTTGAATGAGATTTTAATTTTAAGATCCCTTCAAGCACTAAAGCTCTACTCTTCTACCTCTTTTTCATCTACAGCTTATTGGAATCATTTCACATGAAACAATTACTAGAACAACACAACCAATCTGCCAATCTTTTTTCTTTCTGGCTGGTAAACACAGCTTCTCTAAACAAAATCCTGTTGTAATTTTATCCTGTCTCTTGTTTCTTCCCACTCCTGTTTTCCTCCCAGCTTTGTTATAAACTGCTTCTTTATTTATTTTATTTTTTCCTATTTCTGAACATTACTGGTCACTTGTTTGCAGAGTCAAGGAGACTTACCGACCAATTTTGAAAGTCAGCTTTAATACTTGGTAACGTTTTAGCCAAATAAGTTCATACTACTGAAGGAAACTATTGGCTACTCACAGGAACTGCTTTCTTATGAAATGCTTTTAAATGACAGAGAAGTCCTCCAAAAAATTTCCTTCCCTATTCCTCCATGGTATTTCCTACTGCACTTATCCTTTTTCCTTAAAGGCACTGATTGAGGTTCTTGTAGGATTCTTCAAAGGGGAACATACGGTAAGCAAATGAAGGGGTCAGAGTTTGGAGGAAAAGCAAAGTGAACTATAATCACTTATGAAGTTATTGAAATTATATGACTTAAATAACTGAAGACCCGGAACAGGGTAAAGACCAGCTGAATTTTGAGTGTTAAAATTGGAAAGGCCTGATGAAATTTGAAGGGTGGAATCTCTTGGGAGGGAAGGAGCAGCCTGAAGGCATTGTGGTGAAATGACAAATGGAACTGGGAACTTTGCCTACTTAACAGTTTTGCCCAAGGCCAGCATATCTATGGAGGTCATCTTCTCCAGCCCTAGACCTGCAGACTTGATTGCATCGAAACCACAGAGGACAGTTGAGTTCTTATTCAAAACCAAAATATCTCCAGTGAAGTAGTTCCAATAACCTTGCACCAGGGGGAAAAAAAAAATCACAAACTGTTTACTCTACATTTTAGAAAAGTATAAATACTCAAAGCTCAGCAATAATGATAACTCATTGTAAAGTGTGCCACTGCCGCTCTCTGAGACGGCCAGGCCCTGCACAAGCAATAAAAACACAATGTGACTTGCTTCCCAGTAAATTAAGCTCTGAAGATCTGCCTCAAACCTTCCATAGACATTTTTCACTGAAAGGGGAAATGCTTGCATATTCAGCCCTGCAGTACAGTAACAGCACCAATATTTCTAATTACTGTATAGGACCTGTTCTTACTAAAATAACCCTCAGGCATACACATCTACAGTGTAAATTTCCACCGGTAACTGGATTTCAGCTCTTTAGAAGAGCAAGTCTTTAAAAGAGGCATTGAGTGACAGATAAGAGTTGGAAGAGGGCTGTCTCAGCCTACAGGTTTCTGAATGTTCTAGAGGTGGCTATGTCAGAACATCTAGGTGCTCCATCAGAAAGAGTGCTTTAGAAACTACAATGGACAAAGATTAAAATTTATTATGCCCACCATCTCATCTTACTAGGGTGCAAAAATACTTGTAAAAGTCAGAAGAAAATACAAAAATACATTGTCAAGATTTGTGTTCTCAAGCTGGGGGTACACCTGGGTGACAGGGTACATGCCTTGCATGTGTGAGGTCTAGGGTACAATCCTCAGCATCATAAAGAGGAAAAAAAGAAATTTGTCCTCCTGCCTTTAAAAACACTTGCTTTCTGGTATTCACCTACTAGCAGTCTTTTTTTATTAGTATATTTTTATCCCAACATAAGACGCAATAGTGTTAACATGGGTAGCAAGATTAAATTTAAAATATGCACCAGCAGGCTGAATTAAAGCAGAGATCGAAGTCCTCATGGCTTTAGTCACCTATGAAAGAAAATATTAACACACTGCTTTTAATTTGTTTTTTCTGTGATCAATCATTGAAAATAAATCATCCAACTCTAAAGTAACACAAGAGAAAGTCAACTTATTTATGTGTAGGATCAGAAACCATTTGATTCTTTCACTGCTAAAGAGAATCATATAGATTACTTAGGTTTTATTTGTCACTTTTTTTTTCTTTTCACACATCTGAGTCAATTATTCTAAGGTGATTCCTTTTTAAACCTAATCCCACATTCATACAGCAAGCCTTAATGAGTCCACTAGGAGTAAACAAATTAGTCTCCAGGATGTATTATGCATTAATTAATCAAACTAATAGTACTGTATAATGTGCAATAGATGAAAATTAGTTCTAAGTACAATACTCATGTACAGGGAGAGAATCCGAGAAAAAATATGGAGCAATAAAAAAAATCAGTTTCTACAAATAAAACTTAAACAGTGCTGCTTTCTTCCCCCTTGTTTCTGTACATTCAATGGGGAAAAAATATCCAAAGATTGATTTTGCAGGTGAGATATCTGTGGGATAGAGAAGCTTGGAAGAGAAAGAAACCATCTGGGAATAAAAACACCCCCACGTATGGAAGGACGGAGGCAAACTATGACCTGTACCCTGATTTTACAAAATTGAGGGGAAATATTGTTTTCATATTTTTAAATGGATGAAAAACATTAAAGGCAGTTTAGCATTCCATGACACGTGAAAATTCCAAAAATAATCCTATCTCAAGGGTCACAGAAAAGTCCTATTTGAACAGTTTCATACATTTCTTATGCTGTGTCTATAGCTATATTTATACTATCCTAGTGAACTGAATAGTTGTGAACAAGATTTTATGGTAAGTACAACCGAAAATATTTACCCTCTGAATCTTTACATAAAAATTCTGCTAAACCTAAAAGAAAGAAGCACCTATAATAACACTGATACATGTAGGGGAAAGGAATTCAATTTAAAACCCAGAGAGGGAGACAGCTCTAGTGATATACCAAGAAGAACATACAACTTTCTGCTCTTCTTGCTAAATTTGTCAATCTAATTAAAAAACAGAGACAAACCCAAGTGAAGAGACACTGTAAGCTATGACTTGTATCTAGATGTGTCCCCAGATCTTTAGGTGGTCTTATGTGGAGTTGGTTGGATCTATGGTGTGTGATTCCAGGATTAAGGTGAGAGTTTCTAAATTAGTCCACTGGCTGGAATCCGTATAGTTCTGGGTGTGGCTGAAAGGATTTATGGGAGACAGAAGCTGCCCCCACCCCAGCAGAACCACCTGAAAAGCTTGTGGTCTAGATGAGATAAAAGGAAAAAAGTTTGCTGTTCACCGCCTTCTGCTTGCCATACCATGGACTGTTTCTCTTCTGTGCAGACACCCACCATACCACCTGGCCTTAGAGCCAGCTGACAGCACAGAGAAATCTCTACAAACTATGAGGTGAAATCAACCTCTCCTTAGCATGTGGGTGCTGGGTATGTTGTCCAAACAATGAAAAAAGCAACTAAGATAAAAGTGTGTGCTCTTATTACTTTAAAAAATGGCAACATTATAAAAGATAAAATCAGGCTGAAGAACTACTACACTTTATAGTAAACAAGAGTTTCAATATGATCAAATTCAGTGTGTTGCCCTGGATAGATACATGGATTGGACACTTTTTTGGCACTAAAAATCACTATAAAGATAACTGGTAAAACTAAACTTTATTTGATGACTCAGATAATTAGCATCAAAGTTAATTTTCTGTTATTGAATACTGAAATACAGTTTTGTAAGATGAATATGACTCAAGAATACAGAATATTTTTATATTAAAGAATCTTACATGTTCCACTTAAGATCAAATGTTCTAGGAAAAGAATATGCCTGTACATATGTCAGTATATTTAGACAATATATGTGTCCACATATATGTGTCCATACATATATATGCAAAGGAGAAGAACACACAGTTTCGGTAAAATGGTTATAATATGGGAGAAAAAACAATGGAGTTGTTTATACAACCCATGACTTTTCTGTATGCTTCAAATTTTTGAAGACTAAGAAAATACATGTAATAAAATGATAACATTTCTCTGCATTCATCTGAACTTCAAATGCCTGGTTCAGTAACTCTTCTTAACTAGTAGTGTTTGAGTTTCTACTGATTCCTGCATGTGGGGGTTTTATACCATATCTGCAGAACCAACCTGGAATTCTCTTCCATTTCTTTACAGTTCAGATTCACATGGAAGAGATTCACACAAGAGCTGGAAGGAAGAAGGGAAGCAGCGGCCAGTTTTGCCTTACACGGGACTGGCTTGGTCTCTAGGGCAGCTCCTATGTTCTGTCAAAGGCCTAGTTGCTCGCTGCACCACTGGAGGACACACAGGTCACCTAACTCCCCTGAACTTTCACCTACAGCTCTGCTGTACCCTTGGCTAATAGGGACACAGTTTGGTGGTAAGGACAACTCTAGCTACTTGTGAGGCCATCAGGGCAGCCGTCATGGGTGGTCACGAAGTCCTGGACTCCCACTTGTGCTTGACCTCACCCACATCCAGCTCTCTGCCAAAGGACATCAAGTCTGATTTCTGTTTTTAAAACCACTCCTTCTTTATCATTTATGGTGGCTCTGCTTCTCTGATCAAACTCAGGCCCAAACCCTTGGCCTCTTAAAAGAGCACAGAGGTCCTTCAGCAAGCACTTGACAGTTCATTTGTGCTCTAGCCTCATGCTACTGCCTTCTTCTTTGAAAGCATCTCATTACCTAGAACTCCTAGGAGAATATTATGAGAACTGCCAATAATAAAAATGAGTAGCATCACCATTTGTTGGGTGTCTGGTACGTGAGAAATCCTGTGTCCCACATGATCTTTAAAACTAACACCCTCAAGCTAGTTTTGATCCCTATTTCTACAGATGAGAAACAGACGGTCAGAGAGGTTGTCACTTGCCCAGTATCTCCCAGTTAAATAACAGCAAAACAGGCAGTCAAATGCAGTTGTTTCACATTTCAAGTTGATATATAGTTTTAATTGTACCAAGCTGTCATGTCTGAAAATAAAGGTAGCCTCCCGCTTTCAGGAGGATATTATCTTTGTCCCAGCCACAAAATGTACTGAATCCCAATATTTCTTTTTTCTTATGTACATCATAGTATTATGTGAGGAAATGTTAACCACAGGGTGTATATTACATTCTTCACTTGATCTTAGCCAAAAGGCCGAGAAGCGATAAGGTGTATATTACATTCTTAAGGCAGTCTGTATATTACAGAAAACAAAATGTCAATAACCTCTGATATGCAGAGTAAGGAAAGCACAAGAGCTATTTCATTAATCTCAATATATAGACAGTTTCAGATATTTTTTTTATTTCACCCTACTGTAATAAACAGTAATTCTTATTCAAGATTCTTTCAATGCACATCTACATCTATGATCTCATTTCAGCTTCATGATAATAAGCTTAGAAAATATACAGAGCTCATGTTATTAATGCTTGTTTTACAGACACGGAGAGTAAATCCAAAAAGATTACATAAGCTATGTCAAGCAGAATCTGCTCTTTTATCTACCTCATTCTCTTTCTCCTTTAGTCATATCGGGGCACCTGGATTGCGCTTGAAGACCCCCTCTCTCATAGAATCCCTGTCCCTTGTAACTGGCCTGAGGCTGGTTCTATCCATCATTACTAACAACAGACATATTTTATAGGCCTGCGAAGACCCAACAGCCACCCTTCTGATTGGAAGGCTGTGTCAAATCTGGACACGTAACCTGTGCTAGTTCATTTAGAGGTAATACTAGAGACTACGAAGAAAGCAGAGAGACTATGAAGGAAGCAGCCTCTGTCCCTAAAGTTGGAGTGAAAATGATGTCAAGTTTTCCTTGTATAGGTTAATAGAAGGAAGCATGACCCTAAAGTCAACACAGAACTAAGAAAAGATCAAGCCAAGGATTTACCTCAGTGGGTCTGGCACTTGTCTCATATGCCCAGGTCCTGAGTTTAATCCCCAGGGACAAAAAAAGAAAGAAAGAAAGAATGGGAAATTTCCAAAGGAAATTTGGTGTAGGAATGTAATGAGGGGAAGGAACAAATATGATACTGAAAGAAAATAAAGGAGCATGTATATAGGGGGTAGGGAGGTGTGAGTGGGTATGGATATGGGTAAAAATGAGAATTAACTTGTCTCATATACTGGTACAAATTCCCCAATGTTATGTGTGATTGTGAGATATATATAAGTTGTAAATAAAGAATTCAATTTTTAAAAAATGAAATAAAAATAAAGAATTGTGAGATGTATATAAATTGTATCAATAAAGAATTCAATTGAAAGAAAGAAAGAAAGAAAGAAAGAAAGAAAGAAAGAAAGAAAGAAAGAAAGAAAGAGGGAAGGAAAGAAAGAAAATTTAAAAAAGAAAGAAGAAAAGGCAAAGAGATATTTCCATATTACTTGACCATCAGGATCCAGCTATATGGAAGCAACCCAGGATCTCTCAGAAATCTTTAAACTACAGGTTCAATGTCTTTAAAACTAAAATTCCCAAATCCCCAATTCTTTGGAAGACAAAACATGTGCGTGTCATCACACTACCACAAGCAGAAAAGTCCAGTTTTTACCGAGCTTGACAGGTTGTAATCAAAATCCAGGCACATGAAAATACCACGTGAGGCTATGAGGCTATGTATGTAATGTATATAATGAAACTGATACGTTCAGAGGCTATGCATGTACTGTACATAACAAAACTGACAAATTCAGAGTTTAGACTTGAGTCCTATGTCAAAGGTAGCTCATTATGTATAAACAAATATTCCTAATTTGAAATAGTTCTGGCACACGAATTTCACATAAAGAATACTCAGACTGTGCAATTTGCACACCCAGTCTTTCTTCTCTCACTCTCTTGATCTCTCTCTTCCTTTCCATCTCGCTCTTGTGAGCTCCCATATCTCTACTATGGTGTTTCTTCTTTCCTTCTCCCCTGTGTTTCTATTTCACCCTCAATTTCCCTCTGTGCCCCTTCTCATGTCCGCTCCCTTCTCTTCCTTTCCTTCTCTCCTCTCTAGGTATGCAGTCAAAAGAAATTTAAGTTATTCACGTTCAAATTTCCATGTCCAAACTGCAGAATCTGGAACTCGGTTTACAACATTCAGCATGAAAAAATGTATTAATTGGCTTGCTGTGTTTGTAGCAAATGACACTTCTGTCCTCTGTTTGCTTAAATTCTTCTATCTAGTAAGCATTCATTTCTATTTCGCTTCTCTAGGGAACTATTTCACTTGAATATACATTGGATAAACTAATGCTTATAGAACCAGGCATTTTTCTAAGCTGCATAATTGCATATATACTAAAAGGTATACCGATAAGGCAAGAATGATTTTACAGCTATATTTCTGTTGAAGAATTCCAGTTGGTTCATATTATAATCGAAACTCAGAGATGGATTTATAACACTAGTCATCAATGTCTTCTTAAATCAATTATTTTTCCTGTTTTTAGAGAAGATTTATAAGGAGACACATTCATTTATGAATTGTTTCTGTGAGTGGTTTTTCATTTGGTCATACTTTTGTTCTTTAAAATCTATAAATCCCATATCAAAGTAAAGCAGAATACAGCATATTATGATGACAGGGAACTGAGAATATTTTATCAGAGTGACGAAGAAGGGTACAATATGTAAAGTGCATGAAAGGAAAAGTCAGCACATCATGGAATAAACTGTCTATTGTCTTACATCTTAGTAAAGGGTCCAAGGTTTACTTGTATGTGTGTGTGTGTCTGTGCGTGTGTGTGTGTGCATATAACATAGTAAACAAGTAAGAGTTGTTTAAGGCAATTCAGCAACTGTATTAGCTGATCACCTAGACATTGAAAGTTAAATACTGGTTACTAGAAGGCAGAGAGGCTAGAGAGGTTAAAGAAGGGGAAATTTGGTCAGTAGCTACTAAATTCGATCAGAAAGTTCTGGAGTGCTCATGCACAGCAGGATGAGTGTGGATACCGTACTGTACTATGCATTCAAACATGCTAGAATACATTATTTTAAATGCTGTCACCATAAAGCAGTGATGTATGTGCGAAGAGATGGCTATGCTTTCCCTGGCTTAAGCATCACACAATTAATGCTTATAGTATTTTATCAATTAAGAAAAAAGCTTAACTACTGCTTGTCTTCACTTATTCACTAGGGCCAGTGGAGCTCCTCCAAAGTTGAACAAGAACACAAACAAGAAGATTCTGACAGGATTGCTACTTATGGGCTGATACTGTGACAGTGCTGATAATTTTGCTTGGAGATGGTAGATGTTTATACGTGAGTACTTTTGTTGCATGTTCCACTCACTCTCAGGAGACAACTGCCATGTTCTTTACACTTGGTGGTGTCTTTCCTTTAGTGGGATCTTTATGACTCCTTCCCAGCTCTATAGTGTACTATTTTCTCCAGTTTCTTCTACTGCCTCACTCATCACTGTGCAGATGTTCTTAAGGAAATCACCTCTCTTCTCCAAGTAGGGTGCATGCAGTTATCGCTGACTTGCGTTTGGAAGGCAGAGGATGGTTGCTCCCAAACGCAGCAATACTTACTTCTGCCATTGTTTTTCTCTAGTTTTCAGGCCTTCTCTGAGGACTTCAGACACCCACTCTCCATATCTACTAACCCCCACAAGTCACATCTCTAGTATCTTTAGAGGCATCACGCAGCCTTTCTGAGTAGGTAAGAGGTAAGGAGAACACCATCAGCACATCTTCATAATAGGTTTATGAGGAAATCCTCTGATGTCTACCCAATGGCCCATACAAAGTAAAACTTCTTAAATAACAGGTGAAAGTAGTACTGAATCACTTGCTAGTTCAAGTTCTTCTTGTACGGTCCGTCTGCTTTTTTTGGGATTTGGACAAATGGTACCTTCCTTCTTAGACTTTGGTAAAACTGGAATCATATTAAGGAGCCTATTGGTATGAATCACTTCTGTGCAAGGCTACTTCACTAAATAATCTAGCATGTTCTCACTTGAAATATCATATTCAAAAGTTGTATCAGTCTATACTCACCTGTACTTGTGGCAGTTAGGGATAACTATGGAATTATTTTTACCGTTCTTGCTTGCATTTAAAGTTTAGGTTTAATTTTCAATCAACTAGTCTGTTTTCCAGCTGCATGCTGAATAAAATTAGGTAGCTCTGAAAGAATAAATGAACCAACTAGTTGGAGAATGTAAGGAAATTTCCCAAAGGAACAATTCCCATGAAATAGGCATCCGGCAGCACGGAAGCATTCTGCTTCTAACCCCAAGAGAAAAACTCCTGACGAGTAGGTTTTTGTTGTTATACCTTGACTGGATGTAAACTGAGAGGTTTGCTGAGATTTTAGTTTTGGGGATGAGTAAGTCTAAGGGGACCCTTGTTTACTCTATAAGGAAAACAGTCAACATATCTTGTTACATTTGCACACTAGTTTGCAATGAGGTAAGAGTTGTCCCCCCTGTGAATATTCAGCAATGTCAGGAAGCGTTTTAGGATATCACAGCTGGGGTACAGAGGTTACCGGTGTGTAGTGGAAAGGGCTGAGGGGTGTTACAGTGCACAAGAAACTGTGCCATAACAAACAATTAACTGGCCTAAAACGACAACAGTGTTGAGGATGAGAAGTTTCCACAAGGGGTAGAATATCGCGTTAACGGATGCAGAAGCTATGAAATTTTCAAATGTAAACTTTTAACCACCTGCCATTCCTTTCGTTATTCTACCAGAAAAGAACTTTACACGATACACACTGACCCACTGGAAGTAAGAAAAGAAACACAAGAGAATCTTCAGCTCCTTGCAACAGATCAGTTTTATAGTATGGCAGCTATAGCAGAGAACTTCAAAATATTTGATTCCAGATTCTCCAAGAGAATTTTTAAAAACCACATATGTCTTCACACATTTTAAAACTGATATCTGCATTTTAAATTATAATTGTGCAAAGACTTGGAAGTTACATACGCTTTAGGAGTTTGATTTATTACATATATATTTTAATTAGACAATTTTGTCAAAAGTTTATAGCTTTAGGTTCAATTATTTCAGTTTAAAAAGTGCCGTCGGAGTAATGCGCGAAGGCAACCCTTAATGTCAAACTGTCCATTTCATCAAATATTTCTGCAATCAGAAAAATGCCTTCAGTTTTCATTTTAAAGTGATATTATGCATCCCCGTGACTTTTTTATTCACTAATTCTTATTTAAGATAAATTGAAACAGCAGAGGGAGATAATGAGTGTAGCCCTAGAATTTAAGCTTTGAAAGGACAGAATTTTTTCTATTGCTCTGAACTGTAAGCATACATTAGACACCTAATAAGTACTTACTACTGTACAAAAGAAGAAATGATAGATGAGAGACGGCAGACAGAGGCACTGAGTGCATATTTACGATGACTGACTTATGATGCCTCCTCATCCCACTGAAGCTCTACCTTATGAGACTATCCTTGGGAGTTATTAACTGTTGCGATATGCCAAACTGAGATTTGGACAGGACGAGAGGTTGTATGTCTCAGTATAACTAGAGATGACCACAATGCCCTGGGAACTGAGGCAGAAGAGCTAAGAGATCACAGACAGATCTTCAAGAATCCGTTTGGGGACCAGGAATAGTAAAAGAACAAACTGCTTTAATGCGATCATGCCCATGCTGCTCCTGGGCAGTCTTCTTATGCTCCCAGTTTGAAGACTGGGGGCTGCTGTGTTAAGGAGGAAAATAAAGCAGTGTGATAAATTGGAAGAACAAAATGGTGAGTCTGGAACCCAGGACTGAGCCACATCAGTGACTCAGTGAGAAAGCAATCTTCAATTTAAAAGGCATGAGAGAAGACATGTTTATAGATCAGGGAGTGTTTGCTTGGAACTCCTCATAGTGAGAAACAGAATCCTCACAACCAACACTGGACCTAGCACTGTCTTGCCCTGACTCAGACTCCAAGTACACTCCTTGTTCTTGCTTAAATGTGCATTTCACAGGGAATCTTGGCTGTTCCATAATTTATCTATCCCTCCTGGGGAAACCATGGATCCTACTGTGTAGCCCAAGAGGAATACAAGCAGACCGATTCAACTGCATCAGTTGATACAAAGACCGTACTACCCACAGGTGACACATTTCAACTTTTGAAACTGATCTTCCTGATCCTGCTCTAATCAAGAATGTTTTTTTCAGCCTACTGATGAGTTTTATTTTCCTCTCTGACTGAGCCACCAAGATGCACCAGGCAGAAGTGTTCAGACCTCTTCTGGTAATAGGCAACAAAAACCACTGGTTCAACAGTAAAAAAAAAAAGTGACCCTCTTTGTCCTGTTTCCTCCTGAAAGTTGTCTATCCTTGACATTCTATTAAATATTTACTTGTCTATCTGTTCTCCATGACTAAGGAATATGAAGGCAGGCATTTTGTTAGTTTTTTTCATAACTGTATTACCAGTGCCTTGGGTAGGGTCAGTTAGGTAGATGGTATTTGATCAATATTGATGAGATAAATGTTGAACGTACTACCTTGGAAATAGCTGGAGAACAGGATTAAGGAGGCAAAGGGCCTCAGCCTTGCCACAGGGTGACCTTGTGCTTTTTTGACCATGATGGAGTTTCAGTTCGCTGTCCTCCTGAGACGGAGGCAGGAGCTGCCATTGGCTGAAAGTTCTACAGTTACATTTCTGATCCTGTGAGTAATTACCAGAGGGATACAAAAGTGATTGTCACACACGCTTTCCAAAGGGTGAAATGAAAAAAAAAATAATGAATGTCTATTTCTGAAATATGGACGATGCTCCCAGAAGAAAGAGAAGAATACAGAAGACAAAATGAGGGCCATTAGATACAATATTTGAGTTAATTTGGGAGTATAAACTTGCCATAGAGAAAGAT
This sequence comes from Thryonomys swinderianus, assembly GCA_004025085.1. NCBI lineage: Eukaryota > Metazoa > Chordata > Mammalia > Rodentia > Thryonomyidae > Thryonomys > Thryonomys swinderianus. The sequence continues at coordinate 20,908 of PVIC010026073.1, forward strand.
GACACAGGAAAAAAACAAAGCTCATGAAAGCAGTGGTTTTCATGGTATGGGAAAATGAAGGACTCACTTGCAACAGCTTTTCTATTACTCTTATTAATCTTATACTTCAAAGATGATTATCTTCTAGTAATAACAATATCAAAAATATGTAGGTCAAGATGTTTGTTCTAGAATATGTATAATGCCTAATTTTAATTTTATCAGAAGTAGATAACTCATGTTTCAAAAAGTATCACTGAAAACAAAAACAGCACAAAATCCTTAAATTCATTTTAAATATTAAAAATACATATTAATTTATTATTTCATGGGATAGGAAGGTCAACAGATGATTCCCAAATCATCAGAAATGATATTATCTTTACATTAAGTGGTATACATTACTGAAGATAAAGCTATAAAGTATTAGCGATTATGTCTCAGTTTTGTATTATTTCACTTTTATTCTTGTGGCAAGTTTTAGAAAAGGACAGTATGTCTCCGAGGTCACTGGTACAGTAATGTTCATTTACAGCACGCGAGGGATGCCTTTCATACAATATTGTACCTCCACGTTCAACCAGATTCACTATAATTTGTCATAGGTTTGGCTGTCTAGCATGGCAAACTTCCTCTTAGGACAAGATCTTATTTGAGGTGCCAAAAACATAGGAGGTTTTAAGCCAGGCAAACTCTTTGATTGAAAGTAAATTACAACCATTGTTTGCCTGCTCACTTCTACTTCTAATGTACATTTGTGCTGGAGTGCAGAGATGAAAGCCTTGTCAGTCACAGGTATACTTAAAAAATCAATCCCAAAGCAAGAAGGAGTTTGAAAAAGATTCTGCAGTGGTAACATGAGCTAGCCCCTTGTCTATTTTCTATTCAATTGCTTTTCCAAAGTTTGAAAGCTGCTTGTTAAGACTGTGATTTTTTTTCTAAATATAAGATTTTAAGGTGTTTGTTATTTCTAAGTAACATGATGGAGTTGACTGTTTTATTTTCCTGAGATGTCAGTAGGAAAAATGTATTTTTTGAGCCATCAGTAGGAAATAATCAATGTAATTAATCATTATGGCATCTACTTGCATTTAGATATTATCATATATTCCTTTAATTATACTAATAATAAATAAAAGACACACAGAGATATTAGTCTTACAGAATTTTACTAAGGTTTTACTTTGGATTACTGAGTATCATGCTTTCTTTTCCATGATTTCATATTCTTCTCCTTAACATGAAGGAGAGGTTTCATTTAAACAGTCTTTGCTAGAGCTTGATAGGAATGTGAGACATTGTGAACACATAACATGGGAACAACATGTGCAGGCATTTCCCGCAGAGTTCTAGCAACATCCTATTCTTCTCTTGTGCAGATGCTTAATCTACAATGAAAGCAATTGGGCTCAGTTCCTGCATGGAACAGACTGTAGGCACCAGGCTCAAAACTAAAAGGAAACCTCTGCTTTCATTTATATTTCCGAGAAAACAGAGAAGTTAAACTCAATTCCTTTCAGAACCTTTTTATCCAATTTTTAATTCTCTCATCCCACGACAGCTTTAAAAGTCCTCCAACAGAACCACTTTCATAGGCTGCCACCATTTGGAAACAACTTACTTAGCGCACCACCGTTTGAAAAACTTGGCCAGGATGTTGCCATTTCCTTAGACCTCCACCATATTGGAACACTTCCCAAGGCAGCTGCCATTTTGAAACTGCTTCCTCTGGCCTCCATCGTTTTGAAACAATTTCCCTAGGCTACTGCCATTTTAGAACAACTTCTTAGGATTCCATCATTTTGGAAAAATTTTCCCAGGTTGCTGTCATTTTGGAACAACTTCCCTGGGATGTCACCATTGTGGAAGAACTTTGTTAGGTTGCTGCCATTTTGGAGGAACTTTCTTAGTCCTCCACCATTTTGGAACACAGCTGGCACAATTCTGGAAGATGGTACTTTGGGGCTTTCTTTTCAAAGCAAAATCTTTCACTTTTACAACTCTGAGACTGTAAAAGATAAAGTCTTGTTTCTTCCTGTGACCCATCAAGCCATCTTTTCTATTCTCCATTCCCTTTTCAAGCATTATATCTCCTTTTCTTTGTCTTTGCATTCTTAAGCTTTACTCAAGTGCCCATCTTTGGCAAACTCAAAGTATTTTAAATCATTCTGCGAAGATTTTTGTTCTTAATTCTCAACATAGATCTGGCTAAAAGTCCCCAACATCCGCCACATCCCTCCTCAATATTGAACTGATCTGAAATTTCTTTTTATGACTGGTTAATCCACTGCCTCCATCTAGTCTCAGTCTCAACAAAAGTCTCTGGACATAAACAAAATGTAGACAAACTTTCTACATTTCAAGCCATAACACACAGCTTTTACAGTCTAACAGTTAATGCAGTCCTTCCTCCTAGTGGAAATCTCCCAAGCTGGATCTTTGAAAGCTTTCTGGTCTTCTGATCTCTGACGAGAGTCTTCCATACAAAACAGCTGTTGCAGTGCTATTTCCGTAGACAATATTTCTGAACATTTCCTAACTTGCCTCTTTCTCACAACCCAGTTCCAAAGGCCCTTGAGTCACATGGCCAGGTAATGTCATAGCAATGAATGACCCCACTTTGCTGGTACCAAATTTTTGTGGTAGTTACTTTTCTCTTGTTGTTGAGACAAATTCCCTGTCACCGAAATTAGAGGGGCAAAGGGTTTATTTATTTATTTATTTATTTATTTGTAGAGGCTTCAGAGTGATGACAAAGAAACAGGGCAGAAGTGAAATAACATGTCTATCGAATTAGAAACAAGTCAGCAAAGGTGACAAAAGAAGGAGTTCATGGCACCCACATCACAGCAACAGCAACAAGGGAGAAAGATTTTGCTGGGTCATCTACAGGATAGGGATTGTGGTAGTGCCACACCTCTTACTCATGCCTAGTGGGTTAGTAACTTCATGCCCTTAATTCCAGCATCACAGACTCCAGATTCACTACCTTTGACCTAATGAAGCTTTGGGGGGGACATCCAAACCCAAACCACAACACTGTACATATACGTATAAGCTTAGTGGATATAAGTAATGACTGTATAAGGGAGGTATTGCTTTCCATTGCATTTTACAAATGAGAACAATGATGCTGTAGGGAAGTTACTAGGAGAATGTTAACCTCTTTTCTTGCTTCAGAATGTTTTTTGCTCTTAACACATACAAGTGTTAAGTATGTTCTTTTTAAAATGCCCATTAACTTCAACATTTGTACTATTTTATAATCTCTGGAATAACATTTGCTTTTTATGATTCTGAATGGTTATTTTTTTTCAGCTATGCTTTTAATAGTTCAACATATTTATACAAAAATAAAAATATTATTTTTAAACAGTCCTTTAACATTGAAATTTGAAACCTTCTCCTCTTATCCTATTCCATTATATTTTTCCTCCTCTTTTTGCTTTCCCTTCTAGGAGAATTAATCTTTCCAGGTTCAATATTCTTCTCTCTTTTCACATTTCTGGAGTCTTATCTTCACTATTTCATTCTACAAATTTTGTATCATGAGATTCTGAGGTGATGGTGCTATTGCAGATAGGTAAGCTAATTAGATATCTTGTAGGTAGTTATACAGGACACAACCGTAAGGAGCCAACATGGAGTACAGCCAAGGAGCCAAAACTGGGGACAATCAAGAGACATTTCACTGAAGGCCAGCATTGTAGAAGGAGAAAAATTTCCACACCTGTGTGTTTTCCCTATGTATGAATATCAGTGATTGATACTCGACACAGACATAGACATCAATCACCGGGGGTCAGATATCAAGGTTTTAACTCATCCTTTCCAGAAAGATCCCTGACCTACACTTACAGAAAATCCTTTTATGCTTGCTACCTTTCACTCACTAAATTTTTCCTACTC
>PVIC010026074.1:0-24791 GCA_004025085.1 Thryonomys swinderianus
AGAAGTTCAATGGAAACAAGGATTTTGTCTGTCATTGGATCCCTGTAAATATTTTTTAAGTAATACATGAAATGAAAGACAAGCAAATGCTAGAACACCTGGTCAACGATTAAACAAGATCTGTTTCTTGTCCTTAATTCTGAAAATAGTTTAGCCATTTTCTAGAAATACTACTTTTTTTTGCCTAAAAAAAATCTATTTTTTTCTTCCTCATTCCTGTAACATCTCATTTCTTTGGCCCTCTCTCCTCCCTTTTTTTCCTAATATTTTCTTCAGATTTGTCTGCCAGCTCCCTATTCTCTCTTTACTGGTATGTACTCTATTTTTACTTATTTACTGGTGTTTCTAACTTTAATAATTATCTGTTGTATTTTACTGTAGAATTGACATAATAATACATATGTTTTTATATAAGTATTTTGTTCTTTCTCCATTCAGCATTGTTTTTTTAGACTTTATTTTTTACTTCTTTAAACATTTTTAAAAACTCATGTTATATTAGATCTAATTCTGTTCACTGGAGTTTCTACCAGTGCTCACTTTTGGCAGTTTGTTTCCTAGTGGGTTCTGTATTTCTGATTGTGGCCTATGTTCAGTGGTACTCAAGACTTTTGCAAGGCCTGGATGGCTTGCCCTCCAGAGATCTGTTTCTGCCTGGTGTCCAACCTAGGCCCAGTTTATACTGTTGTTTCCACTAAGATTTTCCAGATCATATACGTAGCGTAAATTTAGACCCTAAACCTTTGTGAGGAGAGGTCTGTGGTTTTAACGTCTTATGAGCCCAGGTCGTGACAATCTTCCTTGGTTTTCTTTCTTGTGGGTAGGCAAGGCTTTTCTAGTTTACCCTTTCCTTGAGTGCATATTCCGTTTCAAGACTCACTTTTATTAAGGAGTCTCAATTCCAACTCCCCACCTTTTTTTTTTTTTTTTGAGACAGCATCTAGCTTTGTAATTCAGGCTGGCCCTGAGCTCACTATGTAGCCCAGGCAAGCCTCAAACTCACAGGAACCCTCCTGCCTCTGCCTCCTGAATGCTAGGATTACAGGTGTGAGCCACCAGACCTTGCACTGTGGTATGTGGTACTAGAGATCAAACTTGGGACCTTGTGCTTGCCCGGCAGATTCTGGAACCCCTGAACTAAATCCCCAGCTGCAACTCCCCACCTTTTGAAGCTCTGGACCTTGTCTCTTGTCCTCTACAAAGTCTTTAAATACAAGCTTCAAAGTTAATGTGATAGTCTGACTTCCTAAAGCAGAAAGAGCTTCAGTAGATCCCAGTCCATTTTGTGTGTATGTCTGTCTACAGAGCATTCTCTAATTTACATGATAGTTTGACTATGCATTGGAATGTATATTTAATCTAGAATACTCAAATTTTTTTTAACATTTGCCTTATAACGAAAAACTCAGTGTTCCATACCTTGAGTGAGTGTGTGATTTAATTCTAGGAGACTGAAGTGTCCATTCATCCGATCAGCATTTATTGAGTGTTTTTTCTGTGCCAGGTGCACATAAGAATGTGATGAGCAGCAAGTCCACAGTCACAGGTAAGAGATTAATCCTGATGGGGATCTAGAAGCACTTTGCAGATAAAAAAAAAAAAAACAGGTTGAAACTAGACAATAAAAATGCCTAACTTTTGTCTAGTGCTTATTCCAGACCAGCCACTGTACTAATTACCTCACCGGTCTGGTCACTTTATTCTTTCAACAAAGCATAAAACTGTACTTTTATCATCCTGATTTGACAACTAAGGAATAGAAATTTGAGTAATATCCTCAAAGTCAGATAGAAAATAACTGACAATGCCTAAATATAAATTTAGCATGAGCCCTGATCCAAGACTTTTTAGTTATTCTCTATTCTATTATAGTGTACTTGAACAGGCAAGGATTGGGGGAAGATATTCCATCCACACTGAAGAAAATAACGACTGCTTCCTAGGTAATTATAAAGATCATTGCTGTGTTACAGAGATGGGAAAGGGACCCAGGGAGGCTCAGAGACAGCATGGGAGAGAGGGAGGGGAAATGGAAAGGATCAAGATGTCATACGTATCCCCAAAGTGAATATATTTAATATGTTCTACAAAAATACACTACAACATTTTTATTGTGAGATACTGTGAAGAAAAGCAGATTCCATGGTATATCACATGACAGGCACTCAATAAATGCCTTTCTTTCCTTTTTAACATTATACCGCCAAGTTGTCCCTACATTCCCTAGGAATGCAGCCATATTCTACATGAGGAAGACATGCATCAGCCCATAAAACTTAGTAATGATTAGCAATTGATCCCTTGACTGATTTACTTATTCAATTTATGTCATTTTGGTAATGGTTTTGGTATCAAGGTTTGTATTACCACATAGTTCTAAAAGCACTTTTCCTTCTATCCACTCAAAATTTATCAACACATTAATCCTCAGAGGATGGCAGGACAGATATCCAGCTTATGTGATAAATGCGAGTCCTGCTAGGTAGGAACAAGTCAGCGCTGGAGAAGCAAGAGCTTGAACTATGTGCCACTGGACGAGAAAGAAGCAGAGAAAACTCCAACTATGGGACTTGGGAACCCTTGAAAAGAGGGTGGTGGCAGAAGGCGAGGTCGTTTGTTTTAACTGATCTCTTCAGTTCCTGTCATCAGGCATCTGAGAGAAGTTGAATAATCTTTCGTCTGAGTGTTGGTCATCTCATCCTTCTGCCATCACCCAGGGCTTGCACACAGGTCTCCTCATATTACATTCACCACATTTTATCCTCAGTGTTCCCTATTAGACTGTGAGCTCCCTAACATACCAGCGGGCATTCCTTTTTTTAGCTGTAATAACTCTAGCATCTAACATACATGGGGAAGGGGCACAGTATCTGTTGAAATGATGAGTAAGTGATTTGGATAAAAAAAAAAAACCACTCAGATCTAAGATGCCAACAGAGGAAGCAAGGAGAAAACAGAGAGAACACCAAGACAGAAGGACGGTTCTCCCTGTAATGGGCATTCTATAACCTGGATATTGTCCTGTGTGATGATGGAGCATTTTAAGAGTCTGGAGGCTTGCCTCTGTGACTCTAATTGCAACCCATAATCCCCAGTTGTTTAGCCCAACCTTATTTTCAGTGAGTGCTCAAAAGTAAACATTAGCTTTGGCTTTATTCAAAAGGCCACAAATCCTAGAAAACTGAAAGAGCTGGATCAGTGGGATACATATCAGTGAGGTTTCAAATCATTGAATGTGGTAGAGTGCTTTGTGAACGTGGCCATGAGCAGCTATATGCATTTCTGCCCCTTGAGGGAAATTTGCCTTTTCTTTGTTCATAACTTCCTTTTCCTTCTCCATTACCCTGGATCTGTTTCAGCCAAACTTACGTAGACCAGAAAGGCACACGCCACCAGAAAATGGTCCTCTTTTTTGTCTGGAGCATAATAACGTGGGGTTAGATTTAGCCCAAGGAGTACTATGACTAGAGCAGCACATCAACTCGAAACTTACAGAAACAAGACGTGCTTTCCTATCCTAGAAAGAGATGTGGTGAACCTTCCTGTGTGGGGGACAATGTAAAACTTGTAGAATCTGCACGCAGGTAACATCTTTGGGACCAAATGCACATTCTAGCAGAGAGCCGGCTACCAGCTGTAGCTCATCTCCCTTCTGAAGTGTCTCCTCTCACAACTATGAAGATGACCTAATTGTGTATAGACAACAGCAATTGTACAAGGAGAATAATACAGTAATGCAAATATTCAAACCAAATTGGAAAAGCAAAGCCAGAAGGAGCCAGAGAACATTAGATCATTTGAACTGTAACTTAGCCAAGACAGCATCTGGGTGTCCGGCTTTTGTTCACATGCCATCCCTAATGCTTCTTTACATTTCTAGAATAATGGCTTGGTATTTGCACAAAACCCTTTGTGTGGCTGCAGTCTAGGGAACAAGGTTTCTCAGTGTCCCTTCAGAAGGGACAGGGACTTCCCCAGTGGCATTCCTTACTAGGCTTCCAGGTCAAAAAGGGGCCTTCTCTCTGAAGGGGAGGGTGGGGCGGTGATGTACCTTTGGCCAGCGCATGTATTTTAATTGTGTGACCAGGGCAGGCTGTGCTCGTGTTCCTTCCTCACTAGGTCATTTCCACTTTAGTTCTGAAAACAAAAAACAGTTGATTAAACAAAGAGCTTTCCTGACTGAACCTTGGATCTCTCCTTCGGGTTTGGACAAGGAGGAAGAAGGGGTGTTTCCATTGCTTCCCCACGCCGTAGCCTAAAGCTGGTTCCTATCTGTCCAAGGGTCTGAGGAATAAGTGATCTCTCTCTTGGCAGAATCTGCCTTGTGTTTCTCAGCCGGGCAGCCCCCACCCCTTGCTGTGGGAAAATCATTCCTGGACAGGCTCTAGGGTCAGAGGCCCTGCGTGGAATCCTAGCTCCGCTGCTGCAGAACCTCAGACAGAACAGTGACCTTTTGAAGCTTCCAGTCTCTGGTGTATTAAGTGAAAACCTGCCTCCCGGTTTGTGAGGAGGCTCCGATACAGAGAGCTTCTCAGCGCGTGCGTAATGAGGACTCCAGAAAGAGCTTAGTCCTTATCGCCCCTTGGCTGTCCTTCAGCACCCCTCCCGTCACCTCGAACGCCATGGAGGCCTGAGCACACAGATTCAGCGAGGAAGCAGCAAGGATGGCTTCTGGTGACGAATGTCACCGGGTTCGTGGCTGAGAAGGGAGCACGACAGTGACTTGTCAAACAGTGCGGGAGCCTCCGCGGCCCGGTCGATCCCAACTGCCTAGTGGCCTGAGAATCCAATTCGGTGCTTTTCATTTGTCAGGATACATGAAGCCTTAAAAAAACAAATCAACAGCAATTAAAAAAAAAAAAACCGGGGCGCAAGGAAGGAGAGAAAATCATCATAAAAGGAATGAGGCGCGGCAAACGGTAGCGGATGCCTCCAAACCCAGTCCATCTCGGAGAGCCAAACCCAGGACCGCTGGGGAAGGAAGCGAAACCCGGGGTTCCAAGGCTTGCTCTCGGCCAAGGTCGTGACGCTGAATATCTCCATTTGTAAAGCATGGTGGATACTGATACCGCCTTGGGAGGGTCTCAGGGGAGGTGTGGGGGTCGTGGGGGGGGGGCGAAGGCGTGGATGGGGCGTCCTGTGTCCCCGTCCCCAGCCTCGTGCGACTCGTCCAACCGGCCAGGTCGCGCCGGGCCCCCCGCTGGGACTTGACCCAGCTGGGTCTGAGCCGCTCGGGTTCCACAGGTCAAGGGCAGGGCCCCCGGGTGTCCGCGTGCGTCAAGCGCCAGTGGCCAGAGTCCCCGGGCAGGAGGAGCTGGCGCTCGCGCTGCAGGCAACAGGTCACTCTCACCGGAGGCCGAGCAGGCCCCAGGGCTCCTGGTCCGGGAACTGGGGCTCGTTCTTAATCACAAGGGTTGCGACCCAGTTCCTGATGTCCTGAAAGTATTGCCTTGCAAAGGAGAGAAGAAAAACTTAAGGAAGAAAAAGGAATCCATGTTTATGTTTGTCTTTGTTGCCATGGGATTCTGTCCAAATGTATACAGACCAGCGTCTTTATTTACAACAAACAAACAGCAGCAACAAGACACCCCACCCCCAACAAACACCTTTCAAGCTGCAGGGACAAAGATTACATCATGTTTGTGTTTCAGTGTTGCTATGGCACTGCATATGGTTTGATTCGGTGCGACTTCACAGAGAAATCGAAGGAAGTCATAGGTATGCCTGACAAACACTTGGGTTCCAAAAACCAGGTCTCCAAAGACTATTTTTTTTATTATTCATTAAATTTATCGGTACGTTTTGGACATAATTATAATCACATTCATCATAGGAAATTTGTACCTGTACATGATATATCTTGATTGTTAATTTTCCGTTTACCCTTCTCTCCTTTCAATTCCTCCATCCTTCTCTATTTTCAAAAGTTTTGTTTCCATTTTTTTCTTCTTTCCTCATTCCTGTTCCACCCAGTTTCCCTTTCTCTTTAAACATTTTCTTCCTATTTTGCATTACCTATTACACATTTTGGTCCTCATTTACACTTTCAGTTTCTCACACCAGAGAAACAATTTGGTATTTACATGTATGTGTCCTATTTATTTTATTTGAGAGTACAGCCTTTAGGGGCATCCATTTAACTATAAGTGACTCATTTATCTTTCTTTATGGATGAATAGCGCTACATTTTATTAAGAAAAAAAAAACATCTTTACCCAATAACGAGTTGTTGGGCATTTGGGCTGTTTCCAAGATTTAACTATGCTGCTATAAACCTTTATATTGCTGTGGTCTGATGCTTTCATTTCTTTCTGGAAGATAGCAAGAAGGAGAATAGCTAGGTCAAATGGGACCTCTAATTTTAGTTCTTTGAGGAATTTCTGCACAAATTTCCACAGGGTTTTTACCAGTCTACATTCCCATCAACAGTGCAGAATGACTCCTTTCTCCTCACACCTTCACCAGCATTTACTGGTTGATTTCTTGATAGCAGCCATTCTTTCTGGGTGAGATGGAATCTCAGTGTTGTTTTCATCTGCATCTCATGAATGAGCAACGATGTTGAACATTTTTTCATAGGCTTATTTGCTCTTTTTACTTCTTCAGTTGAGAAATATCTTCTCATTTCCAGTACCCATTTTTTTTGGATTGGGCCTTTAATTTGGGGGGATCTGTTTTTCTGTTTGTTTGTTTGTTTTGTTTTGTTGTTTTTTTAGTTCTTTATATATTCTAGGTAGTAGTCTAAAAAAAACTTTTGACTGTTACAACGTCTGGAACATGGATCCACAGATGCAGCTCCACTCAGCTCCCTGCTCCTGGGCTCAGCCAAGGAGCCAGGGCTGTTAGAGGCAAAGAGTAGAGGGCATGATGCAACCATGTCGCTCAGGAGCTGTGTGACTTTGGCCAAGTCATTGGTGGTAGACGACTTTTGCTTTTCTCATCTCTGAAGCAGTGAACAACCACCCTAGTATTCATTGCTGCAGTCAAAATGGAAGAAAATGACAGGATTTGAACCAGATACATAGTAAGCACACAAGTGATGGCCATGGTTCTGAACTAGTAGCAGCAGTCCTAATTGTGCAACAGTAATTTGGGCTCCTTCATCCTGTGATCTAAGAGTGCTCAGAAGTGTATTTGGGCTGACCCAGGGGCAAAAGCTCTGTGGAAATCATGCTATGCTTTGGGTCTTGAGGTTAGGAGCACTTGTAGTCACGAAGGCCTATAATGCTGGCTGACTTGGCTCTGTGAGTGGTTGGCATCAAACTGAATGATCACAGAAAGTAGAGATTTTTCACTGCCAAGAGAATGGAGAAGTTGTCCACTCCAGCTCCACAAACCTCTCAATCCTAGAGTTGCTAGCAGTGGGCCAGGGTTCCTAGACCCAGCACCATTTCCAAAGCACTCATAACTGTTATGTACCCCAAGTTAGCCCTCATGGAGGACTAGATAGCTATAATTTAACATTTGAAAAATCTTAATTTTCAAGTTCCTTCATGTAGATTGAAATCTGGCAGAGAATACATTTTATAAGTTGGATTTTGAAAGATTCACTGACTGACTAAAATTCTGCTTGCCCCACTATGAACACACTAGAGGTTGGCACAACACAATCTGAGGGCTTGTGTTAACTTTAGTCAAGTTACTAGATCAGCCTGGGTCTTTTATGTAGAAAATAAAAATGTTGGACTAGGTTTCTGAGATCCTTCTCAACTTAATTGGCTATGACTGTATGTCGCTCGTCTATCCTGAGTAGAAGACAGGAAGCCTCTTTCAGTATTTAGAATGTTGAGGTTCTGTCCTACATTGGGAAACAATGACTACAAGATTCTGTACTCACGCCAGAGATTTAGCTCAGTAGTTCCGGTGCCTGCTTCACAAGCATAAGGCCCAGAGTTCGATCCTGGTAACTACATACAATGCTGGGCATGGTGACTCACGCCTACCAGTAATCAGTACCACATACCACAGTGCCAGGTGTGGTGGCTCACACCTGTAACCCCAGCACTCGGGAGGCAGAGGCAGGAGGATTGCTGAGTTCTAGGCTGGCCTGGGCTACATAGTGAGCTGAGGACCAGCCTGAACTACAAAGCAAGACCCTGTCTCAAAAAAAAAAAAGAAAAAGAAAAAGATTCTGTACTCTCCCTCAGCCTAGTATTCTAGTTTCTTTTAGTGCCATGAAGGAGTCTCAGAAATAAGCATCTGAACCTGGGCACAGTGGTGCTTGCCTGGAATCCCATCTACACGGGAGGCTGAAGCAGGCAGATTACAAATTCAAGTAGGGCCCAGTCAGTTTAGCAAGATTCTACATACAGTTAAGACTCTACATAAAATTAAAAGGCTGAGGATGTAGCTCAGTGCTCAATGGTAGGTAAGTACCCCTGGGTTTATTTGCAGTACTGGGAAAAAGGGCATCTGAATGTATATATCTAATAGATCAGCTCACCCTTGCTTTTCCTGGGCCACTTCTTGCACCAGCCTGGAGATGCCACAGAGGGGCAAACAGTGCCTTACTTTGTGAGGGCACATGTAAACTGTCATTTTTGCTGCTTTTTCATTCCTTTACTGTGACTAAAGCTCCCCTTTAAACACTAATAAGCAGTCTGGGTGTGGTGGCATAAGCCTGTAATCCCAGGAGTATGGGTGACCCAAGCAGGAGGCTCACAAATTTGAGCCCAGCCTGACTCAGTTTGAGATTTTGACTCAAATTTAAAAATAAACAAAACCAAAAACAAAGAGATGATGTTTTAGAAACTCCAAAACTATCCCCCAAGACCCACAAAAAACTAATGAACAGTTAAAAGGTGGTGGAAGGAACATAGCCATCTAGTTTTAACATTATAAGCCAAATAAATTCGTCATCAAACTTTTTTCCCCCTTGACAAGACACTCAAGCTATGTATTTACATGGGAAATATATTGTGTAAATCTATAAATAGGAAATTTAAAATATACTTCTTGTATATTTAAAACATATCATGTATATATACATATAATAAATTGATATATATATATTTTATGTTATTACTAAAATCCTAAGCTTAAAATATCTGTCATAAAAGGCTAATGATACCACTCACTTCATTAGTACAGTGGACATTGCTCCTCACCTTTAGCATGTTTAGCTGGCAAATGATATTAAAAGGTATCCAGGGGCTGAAGATTTAGCTCAGTCATTACAGTGTCTGTCTGCCTAGTAAACTCAAGGTCCCTGGTTCTATCCCCCGGTAACCACATACAACAATACCAGGAGTAGTGACTAAAAAGCCCATCAGCAATCAGTACCACACACCACAATACCGGGTGTGATGACTCACACCTGTAATCCTAGCACTTGGGAGGCAGAGACAGGAGGATTGCTGAGTTGGAGGCTTGCCTGGGCTATATAGTGAGCTCAGGGCCAGCCTGAACTACAAAGTGAGACCCTATCTCAAAAAAAAAAAGAGTATCTAATTAGAGGATCACTAATGATTTTTCAAGAGCATAATTCTCCCCTTTCTTTCTGTCCCCAACCTTTTTTTTTTTTTTTTTTTTTTTGAGACAGGGTCTCGCTTTGTAGTTCAGGCTGGCTCTGAGCTCACTGTGTAGCCCAGGCAAGCCTCGAACTCAGCAACCCTCCTGTCTCTGCCTCCCAAGTGCTGAGATGATAGGCGTGAGCCACCACGCCTGGCTGCCTCCAACCATTTTGATCCTAGGTTACCGCTGGTGGAGAAGTGGGAACGGAATCAACTCCCAGGTTGCTAACCAACTGTGTAAACCTAGGATAACCTGTGTCCCTTTGAGGACTTAGGTGTCCTCATCTAAGGCAAAAATCTTGGTCTTAGGCCATCTTTAAAAGTGTGCCTTCCGCACCGTGTCAAGGGTTCAAGCTTCCTCTGGCCTGGAGAGGCCATCTGCTGCCACCTACCGATAACTGTTGGAACTTCTCTTTACAAGAAACTGGTTTTCAGGCTCCACCAGCCCTAAAAATCCTTACTCGAATGCTTGACTAGACTGTTCTTCCTGGAGTCCAGATCGGAAGCTGTGACTCAGAGTTAGGTCTAAACCCCCAGAGTCAGGAAGAATTTCTTCCCGTTTAAAAACTAATTCAAAAACTCTACCCCTTCCCAGGTGAGGTGGGTCGTATTTCCTGTGTGTTTGCTCTGTCCCCTTATGTTTATGTCTTATTCAATAATTCGGGGTTCACATTCTATGTTTTTTTAGCTTCTTCAAATTCCAGCCAGCTGAATTTATGTGTCCCTATGAGAGGGCATTTCTTATTCACACGGACATTTCTCATTCCTGCTCTCTTTTTGGAGATGTTTCCAGGAAGGAATGTGATCTGATTGTGTGAGGATAGCTGAAGAGAGGGAGAGAAGATAACCAGAAATAGTCTGGAAAGACAGCAACCCAGGTCACATGGAGTGATCTACCCTCTCTGTCTTTGTCTCTGTCTCTCTGTCTCTCTGTCTGTCTGTGTCTGTCTGTCTGTCTGTCTGTCTGTCTCTCTCTCTCTCTCTCTCTCTCTCTCTCTGGAAGTAAGAGATCTCCCTCTGCTCCCTTTCTGCTTCACTTCAATAGGTATAAAATTTATTTCAATAGATACTAGATTGAAAAGGCACCAACAAGAGACACACTTCACATTTCTACCACTCATCAGAAAAAAAAAATCACTCATAAAGCCTCTACAAGGAAAATTCTTTCTGAACTTGGGTAAAAAATATTTCATCTTAGCCCATAAACTCTTTAGTCTTCTTTTCCTAAGCTTGTCCTTTCTTCCTTTTCTCTCCTTCCATCCCCTAACTGAAGGTCAGGAGTTCGTTTTTTGTTTTTGTTTTTTTACTTTTTTTTTTTTTTTCGAGACAGGGTCTCACTTTGTAGTTCAAGCTGGCTCTGAGCTCACTATGTAGCCCAGGCAAGCCTTGAACTCAGCAATCCTCCTGTCTCTGCCTCCTGAGTGCTGGGATTACAGGTGTGAGCCCCCATGCCCGGCTGTTTTTTTACTTTTTTTTTTTTTTTTTTTTTTTTTTTTTTTTTTTTTTTTTGCTTTTTGAGACAGGGTCTCGCTTTGTAGTTCAGGCTGGCCCTGAGCTCACTATGGTGCCCAGGCAATGTTTTTTTACTTTTTGAGACAGGGTTTCACTGTGTAACCCAGGCTGGCCTGAGCTCTCTATATAGCAGAGCTGACCTCAAATTCCTGATCCCTCTGCATTAGCCTTCTGAGTGCTAGGATTCCTGGCAAGCACAACCACTCCTGGCTGATTCATTTTTTAAACCTTAGATTTTCTATAACTTTTTTTGCAGCTAGGAAAACTGACTGAAATCATGAGGGGTGTTTAGCAGCCTCTATAAATTATTTGTTACAGGTTGGCAAGTAAATACAGAAGGGGTTTTGGGCTTGTGTGGCAATTCCTTCCAGGGGAAACCCTATGTAGGGAGTAAGAAGGCAATGGGCCAAAGTAAGACAAACAGTAGTAATGGGGTAAAACACAATCTGTAGAGCTTGGGGGCACATCATGTGGCCCTTGTGGAAGCCCTTACAGGAAGGATGAGCCACAGAAATGCTTCCCTGTATGCTGCCTGTTGAGCCAATCAGAACATCAGTGATCAGCCTCTTAGTGTCAGACACAGCACCCTATGTCTGGAAATATATACTCCTGTCTCTGCTGCAGTAGACACTGGAGTGAGGCTGGGGGTTAACAGGAAGATATAGTTTAAAAGTGGAAACCCATCTGGACAGTTGTTCAACTTTGCCTGACTAGGACCCTGTTCCTGCCCTGTGTGCTTTGACTCCTTTCCTAAATTGCTGTTTTGCCAGAGACTTCAGGCTCATGAAAGCAAGCAGGCAGCTGGAATACATTAGCCACATCTCTTCTCTAAGGCCCTTTCTGATACAAGTGAAAGCTGCTGTGCTTTTTACTTGGAAGTATTCTTGATTCCACGTTGGAAGTAATAGTTGCAAGAGAATGCTTTGTCATGATTCCTCATGTCTGGGGAATTAGAGATCTGACTTCTTGGCTGCCTGGATGAGGTCTCAGATGCACACTTTATTGAGCTCTGGCTGCAAAGATGCTGATCAGAAAAGAAGGCTGCTGTTTCTTTCCCCCTCCCCATGCTGCCATAACTCTCCACACATTTCTCACTGCAGGACTGCTGGTTTTCATCCTGGATGCACCTGGAAGTGTATTTTGGCTATGGGTGGACTCTTTAAGGGATTTACAAAGTCTATTCAAATCCAGGAGTTGTGAGGACAAGTGAGAGAATGTGTGTGTGTGTGACCTGAAGACTTGGAGCCAGCAGGGTTGGGCTCAAGGGCTTTCACTTCCCTGAAGACATCAAATGTCAATTGAAATTCAGTGACACAGACGAACTTCACAAGCATGATGGTGAGCAAAATGTACCAACACACAAGAGTATGCAGACTGATTCTTTTAGTAAAAACTATATAAACAATAAAACTAATCTAGTGTGTTGAGAAGTCAAGAGAACAGTTATCCCTGATGAAAGAGCAAGTGGCATGTAGAAAGGACTATGAGAGGGACTTTTGGGAACTGGTAATGTTGGTAATGTTTGCTTTTTATCAGGGTACTGGTTATACAGGTGTGTTCAGTTTGTGCGGATTTACTCAGCTGTATACTCACAATGTGCTATATTTATATTCATCTTCTATATATCAAAATGCCTATTATGTCTTTCAACATATTTTATATTTTAATAAAAATAACTTGCTGAAAGACATGGAACTATCTCCATGTTATCTAGACAAGTTGGAAATGCTAGAAAATAGAATGGTATATATAAAGTACTATTACTTTAGAAATACATATAGGCATATAATTGAGTGTTCACAGAACATCTCTGGAAGGGAGGTAGGAAGACTGGTTTCCTGTACAGATCCTAGAGAGAGAAGTACATAGGAAAACTTGCTCTTTATTCTATGTCCTGTGTGTCTTTTGAATTTTGTATCATGCCCTGAAATATTTTACTCAATACAATTAGTCATTAGAAATTAAGTAATGAAGAAGACATTATGCACAGTGAAATACATTAGTAACAAAAGAACAAGTACTGCCTCATTCTGTTTATTATTTGAGGGCCCTAGAATGCTCAGATTTAAAAGATGGAAAATAGAAAAGTGGTTTCCAGGAACTTGAGGAATACGTTTGCTATGTGACCATAGGAAGTTTTTTAAACCTTTTGTCCTTCCTTCTGTTCTTTACATTTATTTATTTATCTAGTGCTGGGGATCAGATCCAGAGCTCTGAGTAGGATGGAATACCCAAAGACAATACAAGAAAGATGGAAAGAAATTGATAGTAGGGGTTTCCAGTAGAGAATAGTACTCAGGGTGAGGAAGGAGGGTGTGAAGTGGAGAAAAGGAATTTTACTTTCCACTTCATGTCCTTCTTCACTGTTTGAGTTATCTACCTTGAGTCTATTTATTATTAGAAAAAAAGCTGGTTAATAAAAAGTTAAAGGATTTTAATGATTAATAGTAAGGAATCTATGAAGCTTTCATTCTTTCAAGAATCCCCTTGTCTTAACTCCCCACTGACCTCTTATGAAGGGAGAGAGTAATGCCAGTTGTATTGTCACTGGCCTGAAAAGACAGACCTTACCTTCCATCTCCACAGCAGCCCTCTCCTTTTGGCCAATAACTAAGAGCTTCATCCAGTCCCTTTCAGCAAAGCCCTTGACTCATCTCTTTCACTGGAACTATTGTGTTGTTTTGTGTTGTTTTGTTTTTGCAGAATCGGGGATTGAACTCTGGCCCTAGTGCTTCAAAAGTAGGCGCGGTACCGCTTGAGCTAAATCCCCAGCCCTTTATTCTTGTGTTTTAAGAAAGATCTTTTATATCCATGTGGATTCTTAGTTTTTGGTCACCGTAGTCACCCACCCATACATACACACACACACACCCAAGCACATGCAAGAGCAGGTACTCAACCTTTCCAATTAGGGCAGGATGGGGCCAGCAACAGGGACCAAGATAGGCTGAGGTCAAAAGAATAAATAAAGCACCACCTGTGCAGATGTGTTGTGGGGCTCCCTGGGGCTATGTGCTTTCTATCTGTCTCAGTATCTCTGCTGGCTTCCCAAGGCCTTGCCTCAGAAGAATAAGTATTTCCTTATGGAATGTTCTAGAAGAGAAAGGCTTTCCTGTCCAAAGAGAATCTCAGTAATGGTTAAGATCAGTAGAATGACCTTCCAGTCAAGGCAACTGATGATGTTTTCTAAGGCTAATATAAAAACTAGCTCTAAGGAAGGTACTCTGTGTATGTGTGTGTGCGTGTGTGCATGTGCATGTGTGTGTTGGGGTACAGCAGGTTTGAAAGCATTGCTCTAGAAACCTGTTGTTTCCAATCTTCTTATATTAGTTGGAGTCCGAAAGGAGGCAAATAGAGCATCAGATCCATTCTTATGATGATATAAGGTAAATAACAATTTGGGATCTTGCAACTGGCTACTTGTATGCCCAGGCCACACTGCAAATCCCTTTGTTTGTTCCCTGGACATTTAATAACTGTTTCCAACTGAAAGAAATAAGTCAGTTAAAAATTTGCCTTTAGCCCCTGGGCAGTGTTCCCCACAGAGTGCTCCTGGCATCGGCACAGCTCTTCCCCTGCGGTGGCCTCCCAAGCCCTCTTCACCCAGACAGCCTCACACCACAGTGAACACCTTCCCTTCACATTGATCCCACAGAGTCCTATTCCCAGAAGTGTTCCTTAGAAAACTTAGTCTGTAACTAAAGAGCAATAACACTACTAATAAACCAGTGCTTCCTGAGCACCTGTCATGTGGCAGGCAGTATTCTAACTAGTCTCCACCGCTTAACTCACTCATTTCCTATCACAATCCTCTGAAATAGATATGGTTATTGTCTGTGTGTCCAGCAAAGGACACTGAGGTGCAGAGAGGTGGCTTCCGCAGCTCTGCCTTCCTGCCTCTGCAGTCTGGTCAAGCCCCTGTCCCTATGGGTTCAGTCCCCCCCACCCCGCCCCCGCCAAAAGCTGCCGGCTCCCTGTAAATGGTTGCTTCTTGATCTCCTTAACTCTTCGTCTACTTTCACATCCCCAGCAAAAAAAAAAAACAAAGTGTCCCCGGATTCCTCCCGCCTGCCGGCTCCATCTGCGAAGCATGTGGGCCGATGTTTGAATAAGAATGACTAAAGGGGAAAGCAGCTTTATGAACTTCAAACTGTGAACTCAAGGAAGAGAGTGAGTCAGGCCTCCACATTCCTGAAATGTTTTCAGGAGGCTCAGTGACCTCAGACAATTAGAACCTGAGGCAGAACGTCCTTGGGAGGCCCCCCACCAGGAGGAACGTGAGGGCCCAGCCCCCCACCCTGCTCCTGGGAGAGTCCATGTGCCTGGGAGAGGGGCCAGAAGGTGTCACTGCCTGACCTGGGCCTGCTGACAGCACTGCCCCGCTCTGGCCGGCCTCTTTCTTCCACCTGGAAGGCCTCTTCCTAGGCCCCGTCAGTTTGTCCTCCAGAGGAACGCAGGGCTCTGTAGGCCATGAGCTTGCCTCTCACTGCATACCTGGGCCTCCAGACACAAAGTGCTTCAGACATGTCTGACTCCAAGCCCTGTAATCCGACTGAGGCTGAGACTAAAGAATCATCAGACCCAGGGCTGGGACAAGGTGGGTGCTCCCACAGTGACACTGCCCACACCTACCTTCCTCTTGAATTAAAAGGATCTATTTTGCACATCTCTTCCACAGACAGTGACTGCCCAAATTCAGGGACCTTTGACCCCAGGCACTGCTCTCTCAGCAAAGAGTAGGGGACATGTATATATATATTTGTCTCTCAAATATATATACATATATATGTATATATATATGTATATATAGAGAGACAGACAGACAGACAGACAGACACAGAAATAGAGTTCATCCCCTACAAGTAAAATGCAGAAAATGACTTTCCTACAAGAATTCCCTCCCAAGATCACTGAACAGGGAAAGCATGAAAGGTTATCCTTGGGTCCATTTCAGGGATGAAAAAATTGAGAGAATAGATTCATAGGAATGTGAACATTTCAATAGCTGTACCACTGTCCAAAAGGAACAAAAAGTAAAGGGCAAATGAGCAAGTGAATCCAACTAGACTGTGGATTATTAGCTTAAAGGCCAAGATTTAGGCCCTCTGGCCCCGACCCCTGGAGAAAAAGGCTTCAACTGTCTGTCTAGCCCTCTTTTTCCTCAGTACTGAGGATCGAGCCAAAGACCTTTGGGCTGAACTGTATCCCTGATCTTTAAAATGTTGAAAATTGGGCTTATAACCAGCTAATTTGCCCAGGCTGGGCTGGAACTTGCAGTCCTCCTACCTCAGCCTCCTAGAATGCTGGGATGACGTGTGTTTACCATCATGCCCAGCCCACCTGACACATTCTCAGAGCTACTGAGATTGGCCACAGCACCCATGTTAAGGAAAAATAACTTTGCCTTGGGGTCAGAAGATGCGGGTTCTAGTCCCATCTCTAGCCCTGAGATGTTGGTGACCGGGACCATCTCACATGATATTCAGTCTCACCTTATCTGTGTCATGAAGAGGTTGGGCTGGTGACCAGGTGAGCTGAAGTTCTGTGACTCGTGCTCACTTCTGCTGTCCTGTTATCCAGCTAAACATTTCTTCTGTGTGCAGTGTGGGACTTACCCTACCTTCCACTTCCTCAAGTAACACAGCTGCTAGTTATCCTCCAGGAGAGGAACAGGCAGTGTGGGTAAGTGCGGAGGCAACTGTTCCATCAATCAGAGAGGTGGCATGATTATCTAATGAGTTTGAAGTTTGTCTGTAAACTGAGCAGAGGAGGCCCCCCCCCCTTCCTCTGTCCGACTGTTGTCTCTATTTCTTGCCCACTGGCCCATCCCCACCCCACCCTTCTTCCTGGTATCCACTCCCTCTGGGCTGACCAGTGGCAGCTTCCTGAGGAAGCTCTGTCCTGCTGCACCAACCACAGGTGTCCTAATTCACCTTGCTGCACCTGCCACATGTTTTCTATTGCCTCCCAAGTAGTTAATAATCTTCCCCAGGGCAGAAGAGCCTTTAATAATTTACCAGCATAGATAAAGAAAAAAGCATAGTTCCCTACTTGGAAGCCAATTAGCTAGCAATCCAGACACTATGGATAGTGAGTATTAAAAAGATAGGCTTCAAGTTTAAAATCCACCCTTTTTGTATAGAGAGCCTGCCTAATGGCTATGTATATAAAGTCTTATCTGAACCTTTTTTCAGATATTTAAACATCCCAGACTTACTGTATGATCTATACATTAGGGCTCCTGTTCAAGCTCAGGGGAGTTAGCTGGATAAAGAGAAAGAAACCAAAACGCCACAGAACAAAATGAGTCTTATGCAGAGAACAATTATTTTGCATTTTCTGGGTTCACTAGAATTTGAAAAAACACTTTCTCACAGGGAGTACTTTCTTTGGAATAACAGGGTAGACTGAGAAAGCAAGGGACAAGGAAGAGAAAAAGTGCTTTAGAATTAGAGACCCAAGTAGAGGTTTCATCTTCAGATAATGATAAGACTTTGAGAACTTTAATGTGGGGCTCTGAACCTTACTCTTGTCTCTAAAATGGAAGCACCAACTCTGTCCTTGGGATTTTTACATAGATCATAGATGTGTAAAGAATAGCTTGTATTATCTACATGCAGTAGATAATATGTAATGCATTCATTCACCATTGTAAATATCATCATCACAGGGTTTGCCCGCATGCATCATAAATATAGTAGACTGTAACACTCTTGACTCCCAAGGAACCATAGCTTCTATGTCTATGACTTTATGTAGTTTTCTCTCACATTGACTCTGTTTTAACCTGTGACTTGGTTTGGTCAATAAGTGTGAAGCAATCACAGCTTGAGTAGGTACTTTACACTGGGACTAGTCCTGTTAGAACTCTTAGAATCCAGCCCCTTGGCTGTGTAAAAAAAAAAAAAAAAAAAAAAAAAAATCTCAGGATAAAATATGCAATGATAATCTACAGGAAGATACAACCCCCCCAGAGGAATAGAATTCATCTGGGATGACAGTCTAGCCTGCACCAGGCCGAGTGACTTCACAAGAAACCATCCAGCTGAACTTCTTCAACAAATAAAATTAAGATGAATAATAAAACATTATTATTGTAATTCACTAAATTTTGGAAGGGCTTGTGATACAAATGCCAAATGTTAAATGTACACCAAGGTAAGCCGACAATACAAGTAGAAGCAACAGATTCTCCTTATAGAAGGTCATATGAAACAGACCTTGGGACTGTAGTTAGCCATAACTATTGTCTAATTGCTGAGAAATGAAAAGAATGTTTTTCCCTGCCTTCATTAAATGAATGCATTGGTTGACTGAGTGACTATTGGTTACTAGGTTTCATGCTAGGTTGGGGATACCATGAAAGTTATGATCTAGTTCCTGTGTACCGTGTTGTCTCTTGGATACTGAAATTTAAGTCTGCTTGTTTTGGAGGCATTATTAGTCAACTTTATATTACTAAATACCTGAGATAATTAAGTTCTTAAGGAAAAAGATATATTATGGTTCATGGCTTCAAAGGCCCTGTGGCTTTGGGGCAATAGCAGCATAGAACATCATGGTGGAAGTACATAGGGAAGGAGGTCTAGTATCTCGTGGTGACCAGGAAGCAAAAGGAAAAGGAACAGGTGGGATAGGCATCGCAGTATCCCTTTCTAGGACAAGCCTCCAAAGGGCTAACTTCCTTCCACTAGACCCCCTCTTCTAATGTTTTCACCAGCTCCGAATAGCATGATGGTCTGGGAACCAACACTTCAATGCATGAACCTTGGTAGGACACTTTTCCAAATCACATAGCAGGATCTGTAGGGAGAGAGTATATACTCAGGGTTGAGTAGGGAGGTGAATGTATAAATAACAGAACACTTTAGAGTCCTTAGGGGGCTGATCAACTTACTGCTGTGAACACTCAGGGAAGATCTGAAAGATTCTGCTAACCAGTGTCCAAGTTCTCAGAATGA
Organism: Thryonomys swinderianus; assembly: GCA_004025085.1. Classification (NCBI taxonomy): domain Eukaryota; kingdom Metazoa; phylum Chordata; class Mammalia; order Rodentia; family Thryonomyidae; genus Thryonomys; species Thryonomys swinderianus. Next base: position 18,986 of record PVIC010026074.1, read on the forward strand.
CCTTGACAATCTGAAGTGTATCTGGATACAAATAGCCAGGGAAATGAAAGCCCAGAAGACCAGATCATAAGAGGAATAATCGCCACCACTGTGTTTATCCCTGTGGAAACAAGAATAGAAATTTGATAGTATAGGTGGACAAGGAGCACATATTTTACAAGTCTTAAATATGACATCTGAAAGACAATTCATTCTGAGGAGTGCCGGGAAGAGAACAATAAATGGTTATTGAAAGTCAGAGAGGGATAGGTTTACTGTTAACATTCAGATGAATGGCCAATGCTTTTGGAGCTGAAGCTGCAAAAAAAAAGGTGACCAGGCATCTCTGCCAATGCAAAAACCCTGGATCACCTTCTTCCAAGAAAGTGGAAAGGGATTCAGCAGTGGGTGGGGCCATGATCCTCTAAGTCTCTCCCACACGGAAGGTCCCACGATTCACCCCTCCAGTTCTGTCACCCTTATCCTGACCAATAGTACTGAGAAGCACAATAGCTGAGACATGGCCACCAACAGTGAATGGGAAAATCATCTGTAGATAATGACAGGACTCAGCTTCAGTCTTCATAATTTAGCCCAGGAGACTGCAGAAGGCCAGGAAGAACTGAAGCTTCAGAGGAACATGTAAGTACTGTCTCTGATGTCTCCACTACTTGGAAGAGGTCCATGAAAATTAGTCTTCTGGGAATTCTTTAGCATGTCCTAGAAGTAGACCAGAAGAACAGGGCCAGTAAATATGAAGATGTAGAGTTCACAAGTATGTGACAATTTTAGGAAGGACCAGTGATGGGGACCAAGTAACTATAAGGAAGTCACTTGGCATGTCTAATTGAGTATTATGGCCCTGTACTGAGCCCTTCATCAGGACTCCTGACTGGGTCCCCTTGCACCTCTCATCTTCTGGCTTGCAAAACTATAGGGAAGAAAATCATTCACAACATTAGAACTAGAGAGGTTTGTGGGAAATAGGAGATGAGGGAGGTCAAGTTGGGAAACCCCTGGAGATAGACGTTGCAATGATAATGATGGGCCCAGTCAAGGGACGCCTTCCACATCACTATCAGGGTGGCAGCAGAGAAGACCTGATGGCTCGCCACTCTATGCCCCCCCAGGCACTTCACACTGCCCTTTGCACATGCTGCCCACTGCCTGATTGTCCCTCCCCCTTCATTTCTTTTCCTGAGACCCAATTTGCAGGTTCTACCCCATGCAAAAGCTCCACCAACTTCACATGAGCAACCTCATAGCAGCTTCACATAACACAGCTCAAGTCACTGCAAGCTCCTTGTGGCCAGAAGCCAAGTCTTCCTCATCTCTTCCTCCCCTGGTGAGGTGGTTCAGAACTCAAAGGGCTCAAGGGTCAGACCACAGGGGTTGAATGTCATTCATGAGCTCGCTCTCCCTCCACACACAGGTGGCATGTCACTCACCCTTTCTTCTGGACATGGACCTACTTGCACTATTTCTGTGATCCATCTCAAGAAAGTTGGGAATGCAGTGCTGGTCAGAGATAACACCATAAAGAAAAGCAAACAAGGAAAAATATGGTTTCCATCTGCTCCCTCCACAATAGGAAAGCTGGGATACCTGGGGAAAGGGGTTTGGTCTAACTGGGGCCTGAGCAGACCAGTAACTCTCAAGGGACAGAGGCCATTCGTGGCAAAAATCCTGCAAGCCACTGACCCAGCACAAAGCCTCTACTGTGGAGAAACTCTATATAAGGGTGTGCCTTGCACTAAGGGAACAGGATACACAAACCCAAAGTTATAAAACAGATAGATCTGGAGGTGGTTATTGACTCTACAGGAGAGCTCGCCAGCAGCTTCCTCTAAATAGCCAGCTCCCACAGTTCACTGAAACTGATTTTATTTTCAGGAGTTTGATATTACACACCAGTTTTCAAGAGAAACATAAATAAAGCCCCAGGGAGCCTGGCAGGCATGGCAGAGTGTCTGGAAGCAGCTCCTTGCCCAGACCTTAAGGTGGCTGGTGCAGGGCTGGAGGAGCCACAGAGGGGAAGCTCGCTCCTTATCCGCTCCAGCCAGGCCAGGCTCTTGGAGCCTGTTTCCAATGTTTTGTGTGATAGAAAGAACAAGACCCAGTCCTAACCTTCCTGCCTGTACTGGAATGAACTGGTTGATTGCTCTGTGCACTTTCCTAGAGGGAAAACATGAGGTTAGATCACCTGTTCTTTTATGTACTCATTTGTCCCTTAACTACAACTGTCCATATGCATGATGCCATGGTGGGCAAAGATGCATTCTCTGTTCTCTAAAACAAACTTCTGTGCTTCATTGATCCTCCAAAGCATCCCCCACCAAGTTTAATAGTTCTTACTGCAGATAGCATGTCACAGTTTAGATGGCTGGCTTTGTCTCGGTGGTGTATAAAATGATGGTATGGGGCCAGAGGGTTAGCTCAGTGGTTCCGGCGCCTGCCTTGCAAGTGCAAGGACCTGAGTTCGATCCCTGGTAACCACATATAACGCTGGGCGTGGAGACACGCCCACCAACAATCAACACCGCATACTACAATGCCGGACGTGGTGGCTCACGCCTGTAATCCCAGCACTCAGGAGGCAGAGACAGGAGGATTGCTGAGTTTGCGGCGGCTTGCCTGGGCACCATAGTGAGCTCAGGGCTAGCCTGAACTACAAAGCGAGACCCTGTCTCCAAAAAAGCAAAAAAAAAAAAAAAATGATGGTATGTTTTATGATCACCAATGTCCTACACAGCTAGAGTAGGGTATACGAAAATACTAAGCAACAGCTTAATGATATAAGACCCCAGTGGGATTTGCTGCTTGAAGATAAAATTGGCCCTCTTTGTGAATATACCTCATGTGTTTCCCTTTCCAAAGCATTGCGTCATAAGCAATAAGTTTTCTTTTCCAGTTATCCAAGGAAGGTGGGGCAGAATGCCTTCACCCTTCCTCCATTTTGGAAGCAGAAAGTGGTGGTGACATAGCATATAGGCCATGAGAAAACCAGTAGAAAAACAGCAGCCACAGGCCCAATGAGCAGCTCTTCATGGACCTGATGAAATCGGTGTTGCTTCTCCGTCTCCTTTATAGCAAGGCCTTGGTCATCGGTACATCCCAGGCCTCTTGCAATGCCTGACCTATAATGGGATTAGAAACAGCTCTGTGTACATGTGTGTGCATGTGCAGACAGAAACACTCAGACATGCAAATGAGGGCTTACTATCAAAGAGGCCAAGTGCTTATTACCAAAGAGTGTAATGTGACTCCTAATCTTGGCTTCTTGGCCAAAATTCAGAAAAATTTCTTGCAGTCTGCCTAAAGTAACAGGACATTTCTTCCCCTTCTTTCTTTGGTTTTATCATTCCTCACCCAAAACACCACTGGCTGAGCCACTGCTGTGCTCTAGCTATTTAAACAGCTGTGTTTACACAGCACACTAGGGTATACAGCTTCTAACTTATGGGAGCTTACGGAGAATGGACAGCCTTTAGGTAGAGCCTAAGAGTGACCATGTGGATTAAATCCATCCTTAGGGGTATGTGAGATACTTGGAGTCCTTCAGATCAAGGGTACTCTCACAATAATATGGTCCAAATCCTCTAATTCAGTTATTAGTATAGCACAAAAAGAATTACATGTCGTTCTTGTCCATGAAGAATGTACAGATGGCCACTGTGTAGTCAAGCCTTCTCCTGACATTAACATGGGTGGTGAGTGTGGTTGTGATAGTTTTTTTGCATCAGGAGGAACAGATGATCCCTGAGACCTTTTGGGTGCGTATCATATTACTGTAGCCTTTAGAACCCCAGACAAGGAAACTGCATGTAGCTAGCAGTAAGCAGAAGCAATATTCTGGGAGGAACCGGAAGCCACCGAGGGACCAGCCTCCTGTAGGAATCTGACTGTGGCACAATCACAAAAGTGTCAGGTGACAGAAACTAAGTCATCCAGACCTCTTCTTTCTGGGCTTTGTGCCTGCTGGTGTGTCCAAGTAGTCATTCAGAGCTGCCTCAGGTGACCCACCATGGCCTAGGCCAGGTCCTGTCAGCCTGAGACCAACCTGTCACTTTGAGGAGTCATCTGAGGGCAGCAGACTGCTCCTCTCTCCTGCTGGTGTGATGCACTGATGCAATGAACTTTTCCAGCTTACTACTGCTGGTACCAATACCAGCTCACCCTCTGCAGGCTGGCAGATTTCCAAAGGTAGCTTCTATGGAAGGGATGGGCCTGTTCCCAATACCAGGGCATGTATCCCCTAGGTCCCTGCTGAGGGCTACTTTTCCTCTCATTAACTATAAAAATGCAAAATTCTTGTTATTACTCAGGTCTTGCTGATGCTGTAAATTTGCTGACTTTGAGAGCACTTTGAAAGGCTTCAGACACAATGGTGTTCTACAATTTAGAAGGTAACTCCAAGTAACAACTCCATTTATCCTTCAGGGCCCAGGTCAGATGTTCTGTCCTCTGTGCTGCTCTCTCTGACTCCCTTTTCTGCTCTCTCATTTCACTAGGTACTCTGTCGTTGTGACTGTGCACCAAAATTATTTGAATACATGGCCTGCTTTGTAAGATGCAGCATCCTTCAGACAAGAAAGATGTCTTATTTCATTATATCAACCATATCTAGCTGGTCATCACATGCTATGTACACAGTACCTATTAGTACATTGATGCAAGAATCCTATTCCAGCCAGGCGTGGCAGCTCACGCCTGTAATCCCAGCACTCAGGAGGCAGAGGCAGGACTGCTGAGTCCAAGGCTTGCCTAGGCTACAGAGTGAGCTCAAAGCCAGCTTGAACTACTAAGAAAGATCCTGTCTCAAAAAAGCTAACTAAGTAACTAAATAATAAAATTCTAAAAGAATTTTTAAAAAGAACCTTATTCCTGCCAAACACTTGTTTTTTGACTTGTTCACTCATTCACATCTCAAAGTACTTTCTTCTCCTTAAGAGCACCTTGCCATCAAAAAAGAGCCAAATGTATCCGTTTGGATGGTCTAAGCTGCAAGTAATAAACAAAATAGCTTTAACTATGGGAGAGGATGTCCTTGTCACTCCTGAAAAGAGAGACGGATGTCAGCTGGGGCCCAGAATGAGTCATTCAGCAGCTGAGGTCTCCTTGGGAACCCAGAGGGCTCCCCCTGTGTGCTCCCCCTCCTCAGTGTGTCAGTGAGTCCCCTTCCCAGGGTCAAGGGGGGTGAAGTCCAGCAAAGAGGAAAAGCATTTCCTCTCCTGGTCTGTTTTTGTTATGAAGGACACCCTTCCTCAGGAGCTTCCTGTCCCCACACAGAATTTCTCTTTCCGTATCACTGATCAAGGTTCAGAACTGTTCTCTGATGAGAGAGAGAGAGAGAGAGAGAGAGAGAGAAGAGGGAGAGAGGGAGAGAGGGAGAGACAGAGACACAGAGACAGAGACTGAGAGAAACAGTGATGGCGACGCAAGCCAGTCCTGATGCTGTCCCAGGGCTGAGGCACGGACAGAGGATGCTTCTCCTGAGCGTGTGAGAGGGAGAACCCCAGACTGAAGGGCTCCGAGAGAATGACTGAGGGGCATGGAGCACAGCCATGCAGAGGGCCTCTAATGGTGAGTGCTCACACACTGAGTAGTTAAACATTTTAGCACATCAGTAGTAGAAGGGAAGTCTATGAAACTGTTACAAAGAGCTACAAGAATTGGCATTGGATGGTTTCCAATGTAAAAGAAATGTAAATCTTTATTAAGAGACTAATCTTTATTTATTTGTGCCCCAAAATGTATAAAAATATGCACTTAACAGTGGTTCTCTGTACTTGTGATGTGATGTGATGTGTGTGTGTGTGTGTGTGTG
>PVIC010026075.1:0-24794 GCA_004025085.1 Thryonomys swinderianus
AGGAAGGAAGGAAGGAAGGAAGGAAGGAAGGAAGGAAGGAAGGAAGGAAGATCCAAATTTAAATAAACAAAAACCTAGAAATGAAACCTAAGCAAAGAGGAAAAAAGCCCCTACAATAAAAAATTCAGAACAATCAAAGAAGAAATCAAAGATGACACTAGAAGATGGAAAGATTATCATGTTCATGGATTTTTACAGTCAATATTTTGAAGATGGCCACATGCTGAAAGGAATCTGCAAATTTAATGTAATCCCCACTAATATATCAAGGACATTCTTCATGGAACTAGAAAAGTAACACTAAAATTAATATTTAAGACCAAATTAACTAGACTACTCAGCAAAAAGAGCAAGGCTAAAGATATCCCAATACCTAATTTCAAAATACACCATGTAGCCAGGAAACCATAAATATCATGGCACAGTACAGGAACAAATACAGACGCAGAAACCAGGAGGACAGAATAGGTGACACAAAAACAAACTCATATAACTATATTCATCTGTATTTCTTCATTTTGTTTTTCTTTTTGGAGACAGGGTCTCCATATTTTCTTCAGGCTGACTTGACCTCACTATGTAGCCCAAGCTGGTCTCAAAAGCTCAATTTTCCTTCTGCCTGAGTCTCCCATGTGCTGGGATTACAGGTATGTGCCATCACAACTGACTTATAATTATTTATCTTTTGACAAAGGTGTCAAAAACATGCAGTGGGAAAAAAAAAACCATCTTTTAAAGATGATCCTAGGAAAAGAGACATCTGAAACAGAATACTGAAAGTAGAACACCACCTCTCACATGTACAAAAATCAAACTCAAAACTGATCAAAGACTTAAATATAGGACCTGAAGCTTTAAAACTCTCTGGAAAAATATATAAGGGAAATGCTTCAAAATATAGGCACAGGCAAGATCTTTCAGGATATTTAAGTATTTCAAGAAATAATGTCAACTATAGACAAACTGAACTGGATTAAATGAAAGTCCTCCCGCACATCATAGGAAAGTGTTAACAGAGAGAAGAGAATGGTAGAAAATATTTGCAAGCTGCTTTCCCTACAGAAATTTAGTACTGGAAATATAAAAAAAAATTTCAAAGAGGACAACATACACACACACAAATATACACATACACACACAAACTCAAAATAATTCAATAATGAAAGTGAAAAATGAGCTAATATACACTTCTCAAAAGAAGTACAAATGGCCAATAATTATATGAAAAAATGTTCAACAAATCCATTAGAAAAGTGAAAATCATAACTACATTGATATTTGGTTTTATTCAAGTCAAAATGGATCTCATCAAGAATACAAAAAATACTGCACTTCGGAGATTGAGGCAGGAAGATGTGGATCTGAAGCTGACTGAGTTACAGAGGGTGTTTGGGGTTAGATTGTCTAAAAATCAACAAAGAAAACCAATAAATTGCTGGTGAGGATAAAGGGCCTAGGAGAAAGTAAACTTTATATACTTCAAGTGAAAATGTAAATTAGTTCAGCAAGTAAGGAAGTCAAGTATGGATTTCTTCAAAAAATTAAAAATATGTGACTGGAGATTTAGCTCAGTGGTTCAGGCACCTGCTTAGCAAGTGCAAGGTCCCTGGTTCCATCCCAGTAACCACATACAACAATACCAGGTGTGGTGACTCACACTCACTAGCAATCAGCACCATATACCACAGTGCAGGGCATGGTGGCTCACACCTGTAATCCCAGCACTTGGGAGGCAGAGGCAGAGGACTGCTGAGTTTGAGACTTGTGAGTCTACCGAGTGAGCTCAGGGGCAGCCTGAACTACAAAGTGAGACCTTGTCTCAAAGAAAAAAAAAAGTACAGCTACTGTATGATCCAATCATACCACTCTGCACTACAAAGCAGAAGGAGCTAAAGTCAGCATACCATAGAGACACCTACATACCTATGTGTCTGGCAAACAATTCACAATAATAAAGTTATTTAATCATCCGCTCTCACCACCGAATGATAAATGGAAAAAGAAAGTATATTATTTATACATGATAGGATGTTATTTACCCATAATGAAGAAAATCATTGCATTTACAGCCAATGGAGAGAACTTAGTATCACAACATAAATGATGTAAGCCAGATTCAGAAAAAATAAGTATTGAATGTTTTCACATATGTAGATTGATAAGGGGAAAGAAAACATGAAAGCAGAAGGACTATTGGAGAGAAGGAAGAGATCAATGGTAGGTTTAAAATAGGGTAAAAGAGGATTATAGGAAGTAGATCTAGTCAATGTACATGTCAGACAACACCACAATGAATTCTATTACTATATAAATAATATCTGCACTAATTAAAACCCTAAACATCTAAAGCTACGTGTTAATGCAAGAAAATTAGGAATGGAGGAGTTCTTTGAAAAACAGTAAGGATAAGTTGAAATAAATCAGGGAAACTTTGGAGAATTCACATAATTCCAGTTGAGATTTGAGAAAATATGGAAACAGACTGCAAAATGACACCAAACCGTTACTTTTAGCCTTCCTAAAGCACAGTGATAAACTATGTGTTTTGGAAGCTGGAGACATGTTTGAACATGAAATCACATGGGAACACGGGAAATTGAAAAAATGTGTCTAAATTTCATACACAAGAATACTTAAGGAGCAGAAGTTACCAAGCTACATTCAAGGAAGTTAGAAGTTAACTGAATTTGAGGTGGTCTCCAGATAAGACTTAGGGCAAATCTACTTTGTTGTTTGTCTACTAGACTGTAAAACACGTAAATGTTCTGGCTTCTTTGACCTTGGTTATTTCTACTGTTGTACTAGGGTATCACAAAGGGCACATCCACCAACTGCCATGTGTAATTTGAGAATCAATATTCATAAAATCCTTACTCCATGCAACTCTCTCCAAATACACTGAATAAAAACATATTCTGGTTTTTTGTTTTCTTAATAATGACAAGCCTATATAAAATTGTTCATCTGTACAAATGTGGATATTCATCCTCTAGCACAGAGAACAACTTCACTCTAGTAAATATTACTGTTGGATACTATTAGTTATTTTGTTTCTTTTGAGGGTAGCCTAGAAAATCTCTGTTTTGCCAATTCTTCACAAATACAAATGTTTCTCAAGTAGTAAGGACTTTGTTATATCTGTATTACATGTATATAAGTTTCTTAGGGCTGCTGTAAACCTTACCACACTTTTACAACTTAAACATTGCAAAGCAAGCATAAGTATTATTTCCATGTGACAGATAAGAAGCTGGAAATACAGAGCTGTGGTCTGGTCACACTCCAGCAAATGGTAAAATGAGAGGCCCCAGTCTACATTGCTACATGGGATTCATCATAGATGTACACATTTCTCTGTTTTATCACCTTGCATGTAATGGTTATGTTTGACTCATCATTAACTAGTGCAATTGTGGCTATTTGTTTACTTTTTAACTTGTGAGCACATCTTAAGTTTTATTAAAGGAGCATAACTGATATGAAGATAAAATTCATTGCGACCCACAACAATCTGACTTTAACAATTTGAATGATACCCCTTGCAAATCACAAAAGCTGATTAGGAAGGTTTCAGGGTTGTGCTTGGCATAACTGTCATCTCTGTCATTATTACATCTGGAACATGTGTGAGGTGATATGTAAATGGATCTAATTAACCAGGAGTTTCTTCAGTATTCCCCACAACCAGTCAAAAGATTAATCAGGGAGCAAGGACCTTGGTTTTCAGAAGACTGAATGATGACCCCCAGATGTACATCAATGAACAATGGTGCCAAAACGACTAGCAGCAATTATATCTTTAACCTCAAACAACTGCTTGAGAAATGTTCTCAGGCAGATAGATACAAGTGAGAAAGAAGAGAAAAGTTTGTTTTCTTCTAGAAAGGTGCTGAAGATTTTAGAGAAGTGGATACGTACACAAATTGCCAAAGATAATGATCTTTCTGATACTTCACTATATTACAAGTTTCTTCCCCCTTATATCCTGATAATTGATAGACATTGGGGAATTCAGACCTACACTAGGTTGAACAGAGTGTTTTATGGATGTACATACTTTATTTTTGCTTACCCTTAAATCCTCATAACTTAGAAAAGTTTATGATATGAAAAAAATTACTTGATATTTATTAGGATATTGAGTAAGTAAATGGACAATAGAAGTCATATATTTAATAACCAAGCTTTTTTCTTTATATAAAGGTCTATTTTGGGATTTTTTTTAGTCAATTATTTTAAAAAGTCTATTTCCTCAGCACCTACAGTGTGTGGGCTAATAGCTTTCCATCCATAAAGTGAGTTAACCCTCATCACAACCCTTCCTTCCTTCAATAAATTAAATGCTTCCTTTACTCAAGTTTCCTTTTTATAACAGAGACTATAGCAGTGAACAAAAGAGAAAATAAATACAAAACCTGAACAAAATCTTCTCCTTTTCATAGATTTATAAAGAGAGTGATATTGCTACTGCTGCTGTTTAACAGAGGAGTTAAGCACTTTCTTGAGGTCATAAGTAGCCTAGCTCCAGGGTTACTCAAGTACTCAACTACAGAATCAAAATGCATTGCCTCTGCACCAGGTAGTATACTCAAGAATCTCACCAACATATTCTACAAGGTATTTCTGCAGAAATCACCACACTGAACGGGGCAGGGGCGGGGGGTGAGAGGCAAGACAGAGACAGACAGACAGAGAGAGCTTATAACTTTTGGATATTTAGCTGGAGCAAATGTAAAATGCTGTTAAGGAATACCCATTTCCAAAACATTTTTTTCAGACTGAGTTGCCAAGGTTAAAGGAGATATTTTCATACCCACAAGCAAATTAGCTTAGTTTTGCATCAACAATAATGAGATAGGGCAATATGAATCTGACCTTTCATTTATGTCTTTTTGCTTCTTGACAAAGAGAGCATCTTTTTGGATGAACGTGAAGAACGGAAATTAGTTGCTGCTGAGTTTTGTGTAAGCTTTTGTGTTGCCTTCTGAAAAGAAATATTTTTTTAGCTGCTGAAGTATCGAGTATAGGACATGCATAGAAAAAGTAAATAATGGAGGTGAATTCCCATGGACAGTGGAAAGATTACAGTAAAGGTGAAAATAGTAGACACAATGCATAATGAATGAGATCAACCATCTGTCAAAACAGCCTCAGGAGTTGACCATAAATATATACCTGAAAAGGTCTGTAGACACGTAAGTTCATTCAAGGGATAAACTCAGAAGGCAGAACAAAATGGAGTAAAGTCAAAGGCTATGAGTTCTAGTCATTTATACTTTATTATAGTGAAGGACTAAGAAGGCCTTACAAAACAGCATAGAGGCATCTATATCTATCCAGAAAAGAAAATCAGAAAATAAAAACATAAGAGATTGACAATGCTTTCACAATATTCTTCAGATAAAAGAGATTCTTATATGAAGACTTATTGATTTTGGAATATTATAAATCAATAATGGTAATATTTATTGCTCATTTCACAGGACACATTTTGTTAAGTACTTCTTGGATAAAATACTAATCCTGCTCAAAAAATACTTACCATTTTATCAATTGAAATAATTGCTAGATTTCTAGAATGCCGCTTTAATAATGCGTATTTACCTTGAAGTATTCCATATAGGTTGTGCCAACAGTGTGATTTATAGTGGGGATTTTGACTTACAGTATGTGAATTTAATTGGAGGCCTGGGCCTCATGGTCATCTCTAAAAGGCTAAAGCCACATTTGCAGCCAACTAGGTCTATTTGACTAAATACACATTGAAATTGTGGATATCAAGGGTAACATGAATATGACTGTTAATGCTGATAGTTTGAGTTTATTGCATTAATCAATACATAGAAGATTAGTAAAGCATGTTTCTGGGTATGTCTGGGTGTGTCATGAAAGCAAGATCTTAAATACTACATATGGCCTCTCATCCACTGCTCTCTGTCACTACAATTTTGCTTTGCTACCTAACTGCCATGAACTAAGCAGAGTTGTCCTGTCATGGTCTTTTACCATGATGTCTCTGCTTGGAACTAACCAGCATGGAGTGAAACCATGAGCACATTAAACTTCTTGCACTTAGAATGATGGGTGTTGAATAACATAGTGCTATAAAAGATTATAAATACTGATAATTCCCACCACAGAAGTGGAGTTGCTGTTATTCTATTTGCCTTTGTGATGTAGAAGTCTTCAAAACTTGTTTATAAGAGAGCTTAGGAAAGGTTAGAAATACAAGCTAGAAGGGTCTTGGAATCCTATAGGCAAAGACTGATTATGATCAGTGCTTAGACCAGAATGCCAATAGGATTGTGGATTATAAAGGCCAGATTTAGGCTAATTCAGTTGGGAATACCCTTGGAATTTGGCAGAACATTTTTCTACAGTTTGCTCACGGCCTGAGTCTTTTCAGGTGATTGAGATAAAGACTGGTAAACTATACAACATATCATTGTATCAGTGTGAGTTGTCTCATTATATTGAGAACAATTTTAGAAAGCAAATTTTCAGTAAATTTAATACCTAAGTTGCTGCCAAGCAAGGGTGATCCCCTAAAGAGATTAACACCGTCAAAAATAAACTGAGTACTTTCTCCAAGGAGAAGAAGGATACTTTGAGGGTATCTTAGCTACTTTTCTCACTGCTTAGACAAAATATCCAGTGCCCTCAAAATTATTTTGGCTCACAATTTGTAAAGGTATTATTCTATAGTTGGCTGGCTCCAAAGCACGGTGGCATGGTAGGGAGGCATACAGAGAAGAATCTGTTCATGGCATAGTAAGCTAGAGGAAGCAAACAATAGCAGACACCTGCTTTCTTTCCATTCCTTTATGTTCCCTCCAAACTACAAGCTTGTTCATTGGTGCCAGCCACAACCAGATGAAGCTTCCATTTTCCTCATGCTTAATCTTAATGTAATACCCTTAATTCACACTTGCATACCATAAATCTAGTCATTTCTAAAAAACACCATCTATAAGTCCACGAGGTTTTAAGATGACACCTAGACATAAGCCACAATAGAGGGCATATCAGAAACCAGCAAGACTGTATTCTTTGTAGGATAATGGCTACAAAAGTGTCAGCTTTTCATTTATGAAGAGTGATTTGAGCTTCTGCTCAAGGAAGCCCTCCTAAATAACTGATTTTCCTAGATTAATTTCACCATGTTCAGCCACACAAATACTCTGAGCACACTGCACCCATGGTCCAAGAGGAAATCGATACTACTTTAGCTGACAGCAAACTTCACATGACAGACTCCAGGGACTCTCAGGGACTTTTTTGAGCTCCATAACTCAGCTGTTGTGCATCTGTATTCTCTGTGAGTATTGTGGCTTTGTTAGGTTTCCCTGTTCTCATAAACCTGAGGTACTCTTGGTGGTCTCTAAAAGTAACACGTGACAAATGGGAAGATGGTTATGGAGACTCCCTCATTTTGTATTACATTGACACTGTGCTTAATATTCACAGTAAACTCATGCAATAAGGGAGTTTTATTGCCATATTGAAGAGATGACAACCCAAGGTAAAATCAAGGTGTGAACATCAATATTCTGAACGCTAAAGTGACACATATCTTCATTAATGTATAGCTCTGCTCCATCACAGAGGTCATAAAAATGGTATCTGATACAAAAAAAATACCCCACAAAACAGGGGAGAGGGATTTATAAGAGTTCACTATGACACTAACAAGTATCTCAAAACTATCTAGACCTTACAAAGGACAACTAATTCCATGATACTTTAGTATTTTAAAAGGTGGGTTTCATAATTATCCAAGTACTATGAAGCCAACAATTTAGGAGATTCCTGCTATTGATACTTTGCTACTTAGATCTTTCAATAGGAGGGACATGACCCACCATGCAGCACTTCAGGCAGCACTAGGATCAGTTTAGAGGTACTAGGAGTGGAAAAAACATATAGACAAGAACTTTGTTAAAGTTTGCATGAGTAGAAATGAGTGAGGCAGAGTAAAACAGCTTGTGATTGGCTTATTTCAGCAAGTTCTGTGATGAAAGACTTGTCTCTAGTTGTCTGGCACATGGTCCATGTGTAATGGTCCATGTTGACTAAGAGTAAGTATCTATGAGGTTGATAGTTTCAGTTGGTGCTCTAGGTTGGAGGTTTTGTTTCTGGAAAGGGTACTTTATGGCTCAGTTACCATCCTTAACTGACAGTTCCTTGGAGAGACAGTCTTCCCATATCCAGCAAGGTCTTGGATGTCAAAATATTAATAAAATAGAAAACAAAAGGGCATGGATAATAGGATTATTATGCTGTCCAGCAGCAGAAAATAAGCAATACATTTCCCAGAAGTTTTAATATTGACCTTAAGAAGATGAAATTTTGTTCTGGAAGTTCAGAGAGCAGTAAAAACATTACTTTTTTATGTATACAGCACATACAGATAGACAATATATATCTGAAATTAAAATTTCATGGTCCTTTCATAAGAGGTAGCATATGATAAACAGAAGTTGAGAAAGACTGAAACAGGGTATCCTGGAAAATGGACATAAGTGTGCTAAGTGAAGAGAAAGGAACTGTTACCATAACATATTATTAATGCATTATATTGATTAACAAAGATAAACATATTACATTTCTGACATAAAAACATTTTCTAATCTTGCATAGCAAGTATTTAACCATAAAGATCTTATCATTTTGAGTTTACTAGTAAAATCTAGTTTCAACCTCCACAGAGCTCAGAACCTGATTTTGAAATGTCATAACATCAACAGCACAATGCTCTTTTGGAGCACTGACATTGCTCTAAAAGCTTCCCTCTCATTTCCTTTCTAAAAATCAGTAATAATGCAATGCCATCTTACAAATAAATGACAGCTGCATTTAAACTGTTAAGGGGAAAATGCTCACCAACAGTTCCACTGACCTTAAATTGACTCAGTTCCATATCCAGGTGAATTACTTGGATTCGAGGACACAGTGGAGGTGACCAGAACTGTAAAGGGCAATGGCCACTGTGGTGGTACCAAGTAATCTGGCATAACACAGAGATTAGTACGTAATATACCTAGGTTGAGACATAAACTTCTGAAGTATTATTTTTTAATATATAAAAGGCACAATGCACTTCATCAGGTAGATATAAATGTTTTACATCTTCTTGTGGATGGTGGTGTCAAAGTGTATATAATTATTAAAATTCATTGAACTTAATTGTCATCCTTGAATTTTATTGATTAATTATACCTTGACTTTTCAAAATGAGTTCAACTGGAAGACACTAATATTTTAAATTTTATGCTTGTCGATTGAGTTGCTTGACATATAAGTGGAGTAGAACAAATAGTCCAGTAGCATTAGTGTATTGCCATTTACATTTTGAAACTGCTTTGGACTTTAGTATCACATATTTGTGAAATGAACCATAAGGCCCATGAGAAAATAGAGAGACACAAAGGAGTTGATTTTACAAGTATGGTAACCACTAAGCAATAAAATTCAAAACACGCCCTAGTAGCTTATCATATTCCATATGTTGTTAGCATGTCTAGTTTATCACATTTATTGAGTATAGCAACCCAAGAAGGAGACAGTGCTACTATGCCATGTCTTGTTTCTTTACCATTATGAACAATATAAGTCTATACACATTAATTCATTTATTTAAGGTCATATAGTTGGCTAATGAAACAGTTTAACACTGAAATTCTTATTTTTGATGTCAAAGTCCAAATTCATAATTATTGAGATATTACTCCCAAGAAACCAATACTTATTAGCTAAGATTACTGTTTTGAGGTTGACTCATTTAATGACAAGTTTGTCACACTCTCTTTTCTAGATTTAAAAATATAAAAGCTGGTTATAATAATAGCACTGAAAATCTTTTTTTTCAATTGAATTCTTTATTGATACATTTTACATACAGCTCACAATCACACTCAACATTAGGGGATTTGTACCAGTATATGACATGAGAGTTGTGGGGTGGATTAGGATATGGGTAAAAATGAGAATTAGGACTGCAAATCTTGTCAGCCAATGAATAGTTCGTAATCATAGGAATTTAATGGCCAGTAGGTGGCAATGGTGCCCCATTAAGCCAACTCAGCAATTTTAGGCAAATTAATACACATAGCTGCAAAAGATGGAGAGGAGATACCTATGTTTACTAAGTCATTTTTGAGACTTTAGTACTAGATATTTGTATACTTGCAGTTGTGTAGATTCTTGATTGCTGAATAGTTCACATAAGAGGGGTTTTATTACCAGGTATTAAGGTAAGCTGAAGATGCAATAAGGAATATATTGAAAATAAAATAATTGTAAACTTCCTAAATATAGATGGAAATTTTTAAATGTATATACTTAAATAAGTGTTCCTTTCTCTAAATTTATATTTTCAACTATTTAGTCACAATGATGGAGAGTTGCCCAACAACTCAAAATAGGCAGAATCATTTCCTTATTTTGTCTATTTGGAGATTCAGTATGACTGAAGGACATGTATTTGGCTGTGAAACTAACAGGGCAAAGTTCTGGGTACAACTTAGCTGAATTAAAAGATGCTTAGAAAATTAGTAAAGTCCATTTCTGCGTTTGTAGAGATGTGCCTGTTTTCAGAGACACTGGCCTGGTGACTATGAATGTGAACAGTGCCATCTAACAGGGCAAGGCAGCAGATGAGACAAAAACCCAGAAAGAAGGAAGTGGTTAGTTCCTTTATGCTCCGTTCAGCCTGAGTGAATGTGTCCTTTGTTGCTAAAACCATTTGTGGACATCAAAATCTATTTCTTCAGCCTTTTAACACAGACTCATTCCAGCCAATCTTTAAGGCCCACTAAGAATTTCTCCCTTAAATTAGGGCTGGAGCCTTAGTCCTTCTTTTTCTGAAACTTATAGCTTGAACTCTGTATTTACTAGATTTGCTGGAGATAACCACTGTGGCTCTGTCTAGCGATTTATCCTGTCCACTAGAAAACCATGACCAATACATACATAGAATCACATGCCAACTACACTGCTTGAGTCAAGGATAGGCTGGATATACAACAGATGTCCTATAAGCACTGAAAATTGGCCTAGTGACCCAGCAGGGGTCCTAATATTTTAATCCAATATTAGATAATATCTTATTCTTCCATGTGTTTGATCATGTTGTGAGAAAATCTATGGGACTAACAGTCATAGGAATGTAACACATATAGTTATATATAGTGTTTCATATATATCAATGACTATTTTTTTTTTTTTTTTTTTTTTGGAGACAGGGTCTCGCTTTGTAGTTCAGGCTGGCCCTGAGCTCACTATGGTGCCCAGGCAAGCCGCCGCGAACTCAGCAATCCTCCCGTCTCTGCCTCCCGAGTGCTGGGATTACAGGCGTGAGCCACCACGCCCACCATTATATGTGGTTACCGGGGATCAAACTCAGGTCCTTGTGCTTGCAAGGCAGGCGCCGGAACCACTGAGCTAACCCTCTGGCCCTATCAATGACTATCTTAATATTTTCTGTATTCATTTGGTCAGAGTGTACCCTTACTTATGAAAAGCAATATGCCAAAATACAACACCAGCAGCCTGAGACACCTTATGCTTACTGCTAATTTTCCTTAAAAATTTGGTATATATTTTCAATACATAAAAACTGCATTTATTTTGAGGTATTGGTATCTATCTGTACCATATCTTTATCAGTTTTTGTGCCCTCTTCCCATCTTCTTCCATCATCTCTAGAAAATCTGTTTCCATGTTTACCGCATCTTTGACTGCAATGGGATCACACTGAATGGCTGACTTAAAACCATCTGGGTCAGTGAAAATATATTCAATAATGATTGCATAGTGAGAAAATCATCAAATTGCTCATTTCTCAAAACATGTCCTTACCAAGAAGCAAGAAATGACAATACGTGTACAGGTGAGTGATCATTGCTATCAACCATATATCACTATATTTTAAGTGATGCACACAGGAGGCCAGTAACATGTGTAGATTTGTGACTACATCTGAATAATTTTAAACTTATGAAAAATCTACTAATATCTACTCTGAAGGCACCTTTAAACTCTGTAGATTTGAAACAGCTCAGTTACACCAGCCCCATTACACTTATACAAAAAAGGAGGCACATTTGACGGCCAATGTTGCAAATGGCTGAAGTCTGAATGTGTGGATACCACTGTCCTGTAGCCAAAACACTAGAAAGACAAGTCTCCTGAATAAAATATCTATAACATGTTGAAGATTAGAAGTAGTTTTCCCAAAAAACATATTTGGTAAGAGATGAAATTCTAAGAATGGGCACTAAAAGTAAAATGAATGTTGAGAAATTAAAAGCAATATGTCTTGGTTAAGTATAAGCAGTTTGGTATAGTAGAAGTTGGTGGTATCCCTGGAAAAAAGAGACAGAATTTCTGGTCATGTAAATATTTTAGATACCAACCCACAGACAACTTTTATATTAGATCTGCTATAGAAAATTAGAAGACTTCTAACAGTAGCCCAATAAGAGATAGTCTTAAAGAGTCCAAAGACATGTTAAATGGAAGGTTAAATGGAAGATGCTAACTCGGTGTTACTATGAAGCATCCCGATACCCTAGAAGTCAAAGTCATGCTCTGATTGCCAGCTGTTGTGGTCAGAAAATGAATCTTAAATGACAGTTATTTTTTCAAAACTCGTGATTTACAGTGAAATCATCTTTATGCATAAAGTTTTTAATCTAAGCATGTGAGTTCTTCACACGCAGCAATTCTCCAATTCACTGTAGATACGAACTACTCTTAAATTAACTTTGAATCGACATGAAGTTAATGTAAACCCAGAGCTCAGTCCCACAAGACGAACACCCACTTCAGATGCCAGCTAAGTACTGAGCAGCCAGATTATCCACAGTTTTGTTAAACTTGGCTCCAATCAGAGGTTCCCACAAGCCCCTTCTTGGGTTTGGTATTTTATAATATCTTGTATGAGTCAAACACACTCTTCAGTTATGCTTACTTGCTTCATATAAAGGGTGCAGTTAACAGACAGATGAAGGTGCACACAGGGTGATATTCAGGAGATTCCCCAGGGCAGGAACCCATTTTCCTATGGAGTTTCAGGTTTACCATCCTCCCAGATAGTGACTCTTTCACACTTCAGCTTTCTGAACCTCATAGTTAGATTTTTTTCATGGAAAGTTCATCACACAGGCATGATTATTAATTAACTCCATTATTTAGCACCTCATCAGCGTCCAAAGTATGCAGAATGATGGAGAAAGTTCCTAGCTTTTAATCATGCCTTCATTGTCCTAGTGACCATTCTCGATCCTGAAGCTTTCTAGATCACCAAGAATTATCTCATTAAAACACAAATCATTTCTGTAACCTAGACAATTTTGCAGAAGTTAGAGGCTCTCAGCAATCTCAATAAAAATCATCTCAACTTTTCTGAATAAAAGGCGCTATCCTCTCAAAAAAAAAAAGCAAGCAAACAAAAAACAAGGATTAGAATAAAAGATAATCACAATACTCATCACTCGGGAAAATGCAAGCATTGTATCATAATAAAATATCATCAAATTGCTCATTTCTCAGAACATATCCATACCAAGCAGACCACTCTATGTATTTATGATGTCATAAGTGATGACTTCCTTTCTCCCTAAGAAAGTACATGTCAGTAATGATGGTCTACAGTAACTGAAAATAATGAAGTGAAGCAACATATATTTAAAAAATACTAAAGAATAAAAGGGACAAAGCCATAAACAACAGATTTTTCACTTGTACAACAAGTACCTACCAGTTGGATAACAAATTGCACTGGGAACACTGATTGATTCAAGAGACTAAGAGACAAGGGAAGAGAAAGGACTCCCTTGGTAGTCAATCAAGCATCAAACAGAACTGGCCAGAGATGAATGATGGCTGGTTAAGAACATATTTTATAGATAGTTCATGTCATTCCTCCTTCAAGAATGCTCTCTGAGGAATATTTCCTAGGCCATTCTTTTTTTTTTCTTACATCTGAAATTTCTTTTCTATTAGAGATATGATTAAGAATCCTTTGATTTCTAAACTTTGTTTAAATTCTCTGCTGCAAGGCATCTATTTTTAAAGGAACCATTTGAACACACTATGATTCAATTCATGACTCATTGAGCAGCAGCACAATATGTATTCCTTAGAGATTGTTTATGTTATTCAAGCATAAAAATACCTATCATACAAAAAACAAGGTAGTCTTGATGGAAAATAGTCAGCATGATGTAAAAAAGAGACATTATGATGCTGAGTGTGGTTAATCCAGACTTAATGTCTCTTTTCCCCCATATACACATATTCAAGTTTTAGTGCCCAATGTGATGTGATGCGGAGGTTGGGGTGTTTGGGAGGTAATTAGATAAAGCCTTAACGGATGGATTTCCACAAGAGAGTAAAAGACACATACTACTAACCATGCCAACAAGAAATGTGGAATGAAAGCTGTTTTATTTAAGTGGAGAAGATGATCCTCATCAGAAACGAAAGTTCTAGTATTCCAATCTGTAACTTCAAGCCTCCAGAACAATTTCTATGATATAAGTCACCTAGTCTGTTGTCTTTTGCTATCTTGACTCTAAATGGACTCTGAGAAACTGAATTAACATCATAAATTTTATACTAATTCTATTATGATTAAAATATTCTCCAAAAGTCTCATGTATTTAGAAGGTGATTAAATCAGGGAAGTGCTATACTCATCAGTAGATTTGCCTGCTCATGAGTTTAGTACTTCACATGTTATTAGGAGACAGTGGCTGGTCAGAAGGGGCAAGCCACTGGAGAGTGAACTGGGAAGTGCCCTCCCAGGCTTATTCTTTCTCTCTCTGCCTGATGGTTGCCATGAGAGGTGCACCTTTCCTCCACCATTTACTAGCCCCATGCACTTTCTACCTTGGAGCCTGCTGATAGTGGACCAAACCTCCAAAAACCATGAGCCAGATTAAACTCCTATAAAATTCGTGGGTATGATGTATTTTGTCCCAGTGACCAGAAAGCTAATAGAGACTGAGTGACTGTAACACGTGCTATAAAATGAGGGAACATATCACAGAGCTAGTAGCATTCTTTTCCTTGGCCTAAACTAATAATACTATTCAATCATTGGATTTTTGTTCCCATTGTGGTCAGATGTAATACCAAAAGTTTCTTGCTGGAGCTAGTACCAAATTACCTGCTATTAATGAATTATTAGGGTTATGTAAGGAGCAATGTATTACCAGACTAGATTTGAATAATCTGAACTTCCTGCTTCTCCAAAGTCATTATTTGGATGGTTTCATGTATCTGTTCCTTGAATAAATAATCAGTGTGCCAAACAGCTGGAAGTAAATATGGTAGCCACCCCAAGCATTCAGAAAAATGACTGGAAAAGCACTAACTTTAAAGATTTTGTAGGGTAGAAGACATAACTATATGTACATGTACATTTATATAAAATATTATGCCATGAACAATCTCTGGAAGAGAGAAAGAATGTGAAGGTATGAGTTACCCATAGATTATAATTCAAGTATTTTATTTATTTAAAATAACTGTTCTGAACCTGAGTGGGCATAATGACTACTTGTCAAATGTATTTACTGTAGATACATTTGGATAAAGTCCAATCAAATTATTCTAAGTGTTGATTTTGTTTTCCTCAGCTAATGCTTTTTTTCAGTCTCTTCTTCTATCACATGTGGACAACTATCAGTCCAAGGGGAGGCTACTGCCACTCTGTGAGACCAATCAAATGAAATAACTCAAGGCTAGCTGAGAATGAATAAGCAATCACAGATGAGCACAGGAAAAAGAAGCAGCCCCAAAGCCCTAGGAATTGGGCCATAAAGGAAAAAGAATTGGAAGATTTCTAATAGAAAAATAGTGGTAACAGTTTCATGTCTTACTATTCAAGAGAGGCTTGGGAGGAAACTTACTGATGTCTAGTAGCCCAGTGAATGATCCCTTTATTACTTAAATTAAGGATATTATGAATCTTGATCAATGAAAGCATTCATTTTTTATATTACACTGTTCATTATTAATCTTTCTTTACTTTTCAGTTTGCTGAAATAGGAAGGAATTTTATAAAAACACAGTTGAATTTTTCAACAATATCCAGTCGTCAATGAACAGAGTGATGAAATGTAAGATGAAGTGGCTAATTCTGTGTACCCAGTGATGTTTTGATCTTCTTCTAGTGGAAATAAAACACATACTTTTACAATTTATTGCATTGTCATTTTTTGCAAGTTTGAAATTGTTAAAACTGTCACTAATTCCACAAGCCATTATATATGAAATTCTTGTGATTTTGATATAAAATATTTTGGCAAGAAGGGATCATAAGAAGTCTATCTTACAGGAAGTCCTTCAGCCTGCTCTGGAGATGACAGGAAATATCTTAGATGAAGAAATGCAAACATCTCCCTCCATTTGTAAGAGTATAGACCAGTTATTAAGGTCACAAAAATTAATTTTTTCTTACCATTGAGATAATTAGTATGTTTTACAATGGGTTGACGCTTTACTTCAAGTAATTTGTTATCATTAAAGGTTTTGCATGTGAGTGAGGTCCGGTATGGTGGGGAGAATTGGACATAAATGAGCACCTGTTCAGGAAGGAAGGTTGGGAGAGGTTCCTAATAAAAGACTGAATTATCTCCTAGGAGAGGTACTAAGAAAAACGAGAAAACAGGAAGCATACAAGATCAGAGTCGTCTTGCCACATGGACTTCTGTTCAAGTGAGAGCCGTACACTCACCATCCAGGTGGCCAGAGTCTACAGTGTTTGGGAAAATCCCATCTTTGTGTACATCTGACCTGGTTGCTGCACAGCAGCATAACATGCTTAGGAACCCTACAATGATTTCTGCAGCAGGGCTCCCACACTTTCATTTTTCCTAGATTCCACAAATTATCTAGCACACCCTAGGTGATGACAATCTTGAGACTACCCCTGACTACCCCTGCCTCCTTCCTATTGTCCCCAAGAAAACTGTAGGAGTAAATCTTTTATAACTGGCATGGAAACTACTGAATTTATACTTGGAAAACAATACAAGGACTCTGGATAATGGGAAATGAAACCTTTGTAGCCTGATACCATGAGCCTATAACTGTGTACATAACACTACACTTTCTATAAAAGATCAAATAAAAGCAATGCCTATGAGAATTTTTTTGCACCACAGCCACTAACTTAATTACATCATCCTCTTTGGCTTCCACATCTCATAGCAAAGTAAGGCAGGGGTTCATAGGGTAAGAAAGAGAAAGCAACTGCCTGTACGGATAGAATTGGTGTGGGCTACAGAAAAGAAAGTGCTTTATTGCACATCAGGCAGTTTTTGGAGCTTGCTGAGCTCTCAAGGGAAGGTTTTTCATTTTAAGGGGGAAACAGACTATTGGAATTTATCAGTGGAAAGACTATATATTATAAATACAACAACAACAGCCTTTTGCAGTCATTGTATGTGGATAAAACAGTTAGAAATCCTCACGTTGAGCACACGTAGGGGGACACAGCAGCATCTCCACTGCCTCTCTCGTTTCCCTTAATTGGCTTCACTCTCCGTTTTCTCTTTCCCTCTTAGCATCATGAACCAGATCTGTATAGATAACAAGATCTCTTTTATAGCTGTAGGTGAGCACAGGCGAGAAGAAGAAACCATACCGCCAAGACCAGTATATCTTACCTCCTAAAAAAACCCCTCAATTAAAAGTCATAAGAGAAGAAGTGACTTAAGAAAGACAACTGAATGTGGCAGATATTTAATTTTTCTGAAAAGAGCTTTACTGCAGTAAAAGGTCTCCAGCCAGCTAGGTCAAATGTAGAACTAATCCAGCCATTTGCAGTTTGTCTGTTTCATTCAGAAAGTTAAATTACAGTAAAGAGGTACCAATTTTCCTTTTCACACTGCGAATAAAAGATGAAAGAGGTCTAACTCACAGGAAATGTTTAAGAAAGAAAGAAAGACTCCAACATCAGTGGAAAGCAGAGTAGGGAAATGACTTGCATTTGGATTTGATTTTGCTGATCAAGACCAAACCATAAGACCTAATATGTAGGTTATTCTAAAGCAAAAATTTTTCTTGCACATGAAAATTTTTCAAAATGGTCAACGTGAAACATGTCATTTCACTTCTAAATAATTTTCGGAGAGTGGATGGAGTGAATGAAGCCAGCTGGGAAAATAGGGTTTGCGTTGACACTAATGTTTGAGCATATATAATATTCTCAAGTTTCAACTGACATCTATCTACAAACTTCTTTTTAAATATAGGTGGCTCCTAAAAACATCAGCCAGCTCTGCAGCTGATTCGAGCAACCTTCTAGCTACTACTCAAAATGACTTCGGTCAATACACAGAATTAACTCACTCCTCCTCTGAAAATGCAGACTCATTTTCTTCACAGGCCTCTAATATTTTTTTTTCTGTTTCTGAGAATGTCTCAATATACCACTCATGCTGATTCTGAGCACACTGTGTAGCCGTTTGGTCTCTAGAATGCCTCTGTTATACATGCAAATACATTATATCCTATATTGAACAATTAACACATCCATACAAATGTACACTTCTTTATTGTTCATTCTATTTGGTGCAGTGACTTCAATTTCGTAGATAAGGTAATGAATAGTTGTTAAAAGAAACTTACAAAGGCCAAACTTTATTGATAAAACTGTATTTGTCTTAGAAACATGAAAATAATAATAATTTGAAAATTAAATAGTTATTAACCTATCAGAAGTTCTGTTTTATTGATTTATATTACATTGAAGATACACATGGTATTATTAACAAGTAAGTGTTATAAATGAGAAAAGTAAGATACAAAACAGATTCAAGTTTTACGGAGGCACAGAATAAGGATTTGGAGGTAGGCAGTGTTTAATCTGTTCTCGGAATTACTGTGCTCCCTGAAGTCTCACAACAGATAATGTGTCCAAGTGCTTTGCATGTGCCACCTTGTCTGTGTCATGGATTCTACTTATACAAGCTGGCTACGTGCCAGAGCAGCACAGGTTAGTGCTGGTATTGACTGTTCACACTACCAGGCTTAGACTGAGTTCATTTTTTCAAGGTTGTGATCTAATGCAGCTGCTAACAAAATGTGGATTGAGAACCCTTGAGGTTCCTAAAGCCTTTTTGGAGTTTGTGCAATGAAAGCTTTACATGATACCAAATGAAACCTTTTTTATTTTTCTTTTTAAAATTTTCATAATTTAAAGGAATTCTTTGGAAAAAACATATTATCACTATGGAAAAATAAGAATCTGTAATTGTAAAAACTACTGAAAATAAATATAAGGTTTTTTTTAAGTCATATAAAATCTTGTGAAAACCTGTAATTTTTTTTTTTTTTGAGACAGGGTCTTGCTTTGTAGTTCAGGCTGGCCCTGAGCTCACTATGTAGCCCAGGCATGCCTCGAACTCAGCAGTCTTCCTGCCTCTGCCTCCCAAGTGCTGGAATTACAGGCGTGAGCCACCGTGCCTAGCTAAAACCCAGTAATTTTAAAGAGAAGAATTTGGTAGTCCACAGGATTTCCTCTATAAACTTTTGAACCATGTGAAATTTTTGCAAGGTAAAGATTTCATAAAGAACGATAATTTCTCAAATTTTATGAAGATTTTTTGTCAAGTATGTATATCTATCTGACAGGTTTTACTATCTTTTACTTTTTACTCCCTCTAGTATTTTAACCAAGTGAATATTATCATGATGCTAAAATTAGCAGTGGGTGTTCCTAATACTATAAACACAACACATTCTTATATGTGAGTATACATTTTATATCATCATATGGTTAACCAATTTGAACACCTAACAGAAAAATATAAGAAAAATGTTCTTATAGACAATACATTATTTTCAAAAGATTTGTCCATCATACATATGCATAATGTCTGAGCTATATAAACTTCATTTGGTCTGCAATAGGCTGTATGAGTTATTTTCAAGGACCACTAAAAGAGATTTTATTTATTTTCCAACATCTATATGGAGAGTCACTGTATTCCAGCATAATCAATAGATCATAGTAGTGTGCTAGGACTTTGGTGTGTTCAATACATTAGTCTAAATTCACTTCTATTCTTCAAATATGATATTACTATAAAAACAAGTATCTGACTTCATAGATTAATTTCCATACTGAAGTGATGGGAGAAATAACACCTTTATGCTGATACATACTACTGTCAAATCACATACTTCTCAATGAAACATTTTAAGAATTTCTAACACCAGCCAAGATAAATGATAATGAAATTTTCCCATCCAACAGAACAACCACTAGCTTTAATATAATTCCTGGCTCTGACCTAGATTCCAAGACAGACACTCTCCTTTCCATTGTACTCCTATAGCTTTCACTTTTAAAATGTGACAAAAGTACCAAATGACCCAGTTTCCTACTATTTCATCTTTGTCCAATCCCTTATTCCTAAATGTGAGTGGTACTTATGACGCGCTTCTAGCAGAGCACAAACAGGATGCTGGGATGTGTCCGAGTCCACTATGACCTGCTCTAACAGAATACCACAGTCTGGATGATTTTTTTTTTTTTTTTTGGTGGTACCAGGGCCCAAACTCGGATCCTTGTGCTACCAAAGTAGATGCGGTACCAGTTGAGCTAAATCCCCATCCCAGCTGGGTGATGTTTAATGAAAGTACTATCTTCCAATGCGGGCTTTTGTTCTCAACCATCCCAAGGCAGAAATCATTAGAAAGGAAGTGGAGAAGGTTGAACTCATCCATTTATAAGGATCCCACTTTGACAGAAATGAACCCATTACTGTTGTAACAGCATTCATGTTTTCAGGAAGGCTCTGCCTAATCACCTCATCAGGGTCTTACCTCTTGGTTTTATCCTTTTAGAGAATATGCTGCCAACACTTGAACTATGGAAAGACATTCCAAACCCATAGAAGAATTCTGCCCTGCTATATTTGATATATAAGATTGTACTTTACCTCGTGTAAGGCCTACTCCACTTATACACTTTAATAAACCAAACATCTGTGTAGGAAAACATCATGTGGAAGGGGACAGAGGGCCACTTCTAGGCAGAAATCAGGTAAGAATTGAAACTTTAAATCCAACCATATTCAAGGGACTGAGTTCTACCAACATCCACATGTGACTGAAAAGACACTTCCTCATTCTACTCAAACTCAGTAGAGGCTGACACTTTGATAACAGCTTTAAACTGAGATCTTGAAGCCAGAGACTCTGTGGAGCTATGTCCAGACTACTGACCCACAGACACTCTGAGGTAGTGAGTGTGTTTTGTTTTAAGCCATTACTTTTGTGAAAATATTGACATGCAGCCAGAGAAAATTGATACAGTTATTCATACAACAGTTCTCTTGGAAGATTGCCAGAAAGAGAATTAGGGCTTTAAATACAAAGAGGACTCTTTATAAAATGTAAAAAAAACATTATTTTATGAAAACAGGGGAATGTGTCCAAAAAGGATGCAAATTAATCAACACTGAGGGTTAAAAAAAGACAAAATCCAGTTATATCCTGCACAATCAGTAAGTGACTGGCCTATGTGTGGCAGTTTGGTAATGAACTAATATTAAGGGGAAAAAATTGTCTTGGTCAAAATGCCTAGAAATCTTGGCTTCTGAACAACTGATTTCTTAATTTTAAATTTTACCTGATTATTTTAATAAAAATTAACAAATGCTCAAAATAGATATAATGCAATAATATCTTAGAATAAGTAAAACTAAGTTTTAATTTGGCACGTACCCTTTTGAAACTCATAGATGAATCTTGTTTTCTAATCAGACTTTTATTTTACTGTATTCCTATTTTCTGATATTAGAATGAATGGTGCCCTTCAAAGTATGAATTTCAATATGTGTTAGAATTATGTTACTATTAGCATTCTAATAATAATTCTGCCTATATAGTGTAGCTCTTGCTGGGCTTCACAGAATCACAACTTTGAGTTTTACATTAAGGTAGGTATAGGGAGGGCATGGCTATGAAAATCTATGCTTTTCAGCAAGTTAAACCAATGATACAATAAAAAAATGGCAAAATTGTTTGATTTATTTCATGCATTCAACTTAAACTTCTGTAGGACTTGCCTTGTGTTACTGGGAAGGTATATTATGAATCTGAGCAGGATTACTTTGAAAAGCAAGAAATTAAATTGCCCATGTAACATCATTATATGTGAAAGGAAAAATATTCACAGATGTATAATAATGATTTCAATTGGATTACACTTTTATAGTTGGAACTGAAACATAATTTTGTACTACAAACATTCCAGGATGTTTCATCAATTTCTGTTCTTTTACCCAGATGAAATATGTGATATATGGTATAAATTATATGCATTTTATATGAGTTATATTTCTAAAGTTGAAAACAAAATGAAACAACTAGCATTCTGAGTGAAGTTCTTGTCTTTATTTTAAGACAGATTCCTGGTTAACTAAGACAATATTCACTTTAACAGTATATTTGTCATTCCTACTTAAGATTATGATACTGTTCTGAATTAGATTAGAGTCAACAAAGGTAGCTCAACATAAACTACAGTCACTGGAATTCTAAGGTAACTTCAGACAGTAATGTATCCTAAACTTACAGAGAAACTAAGGAGTTAGGAGCAGAACTTCCTGAAACCTAATGTCCTTCCTGAAACCCTATGCCAGACTCTTACTCTGATAGAGAAATACAACTATGAAAAGGTTATACATAGAGATGACAAGGAATTATACCTGTCCTTTATAAGATTAGAGTGGATTCTCATATCATCATTAAACAAGGTGCCTTGAAGTGTAATTGCAAATAGTTAAGAAATAAAGAGTGGGTAAATACAAAGTGCCTTAAAATCACATCATCTCTAAATAGAAAATACAAAACTTTGAAAAGCAGGGAGATTATTTAGAAAAACACGGTCACTGAACAAAAGGAAGCTATTCTGTAAAGATTATGAGAGGATAGAAGTTAATGGAATAAGGTTGCTGGGGTTGACAGCAGAGTAAATGTATCATAAGTGTATGAAAATATGTACATGTGTGGAATAGACAGATATACATTGAACACTCTAGTCAGTCAGTCTTCTGTAAATGTTGCTATTTGGATTCCTTATAAAGAATAAGCCTGACTGAACAGAATGAAATTTTCTCAAATACCAGTTTTCTACACTCCTGAATAGCCTAGCCGATTAATCAATGAATCATTAACATGGATACCAAGATAGAAGTAGGGTACCTTGTAAACTCTAAACTGCTTAAGAGTGATAGCTGGGACAATACACACATGATTTTAGATAAGAATATAGAATTCTGTGTCTCACAAAGATCTGTACCTGGATTAAGGGGTTTGCATTATCAGAGCTCACTGAACCTACAAAACCAAAACAGTAACTGAATTTCATGTAGTGGAAATTTTTTATTGTGTTTTTATGTAAAAGAAAAGATTAAATAACAAAAGATGTAAGATTTAGAATAAAGGAGTTCACATTATTTTGTGAACCATGTATAATCACAGTATCTGAGAAATCAGTTCCTTCTAATATGACTACTATGCACAGAGAGTAATCCCCAGATTTTGCCTATTTTGTGGAATGTAGGTAAGTTTATGTAGGAATATGCTTTATTCATTGTGCATTTCTGGAGAAAATCAGGTCACCTTCATTGATCTTATCAGTCAAAGAAAATAGTACTGCTTCACAGAGCTATTAAAATGGAGGAGAATTAGAATGTATAAAAAGCTTTCAGATGCCAGGATAAAAGGGAAAAAGGTCACAGAAGAGGCAGAGACTGTTGCCTTTGCTGAAATTCATGGTTTTGATTAACATGAAGCTGTAAATGGTTATAACATTATAAGCAGTTGTAATAAAATAAAGTAAGAAACAAAGGCCAAGGACATAAAGGAAATGCAGAGGAAAAAGTCAGAAAAAGAACTTTAACAGGTGAAAAATAATAATAAACAGCTAGACTGAATTTTGATAATATGATTTTGAGCAATTTACTTACACTTTACTAAGTATTTTGGCATATACTGGGGACAGTAATCCTCACTGAGGTAGGTACTATAATCCATACTGGTACTTTATAGAGACTAAGAACAAGGATAAGGGGCCGGGGGGTTAGCTCAGTGGTTCCAGCACCTGCCTCGCAAGGGCAAGGTCCTGAGTTCGATCCCCGGTAACCACATATAATGCTGGGAGTAGAGACACGCCCACCAACGATCAACACCGCATACCACAATGCCGGACGTGGTGGCTCACGCCTGTAATCCCAGCACTCGGGAGGCAGAGACAGGAGGATTGCTGAGTTCACGGCGGCTTGCCTAGGCACCATAGTGAGCTCAGGGCCAGCCTGAACTACAAAGTGAGACCCTGTCTCAAAAAGCAAAAAAAAAAAAAGAACAAGGATAAGAAGATATAAATTTGTAGATATTACCTCTGGTAGTCAAACGAGGTAATATTGTCTCCTGGTCCTCTAATGCTATCATCAGCACATTGTAGAAAATCCATAAATATTTGTGAAGTAAGTAATTTAAACAAAACCTTATTTTTTGTACTTCCAAATTTAATATTCTTTCAACAGGGTGACACCCTCAGTGTAATGAATTTATTTAAAAGCATTTCTATACTATTAGAAACACTGCTAGGAGATAAGAAGATAAAATATTTAACAAACCAGGACTTTCAGATAGAGTTAGCAATAGTATATTCTTAGAGTGATTACCAGAAAAGCAAAAGGAAGGAAGGAAGAAGGAAGGAAGGAAGGAAGGAAGGAAGGAAGGAAGGAAGGAAGGAAGGAAGG